>VDFB02270651.1:170132451-170198659 GCA_007258455.2 Sequoia sempervirens | reverse complement strand
TACTTTTGAGGGGAATTTGCATGTTCTTGAAAAAAATAGTTTTTTCAAAATAAAACAATATAGGTTTCTTCAGAACGACATTGTCTACGAAACCCAAACCTCAACTTTTTTTTTGAAAAATTTACCTTTTTCTGAAGAAAAATTATCGAAGCTATTTTTAGCATTTGTGCAGAACTTGTCCAAAGATAGGCATGTTCACAGTCAAACTTCATAGTTTTCATCATGCAATACTCTTCCATTGAAAAAATCAATAGAAGCATCAAAAACATAAAACTATAGAAGAAACAGTGGTCATCACTCTAGTTGCAGAGCCACTAGAATTATCAATAAGTGAGACACCAGTTTGAACATGCAATGTTTTGCAAGAATAGAGCTCAAGTGAAGGTAGCAGTTAACTTGATGCCTTTTCCAAGTTAACTGGTTGCTCGCTTTCAAGCATATCTATTCCTTGGAGATATCAATTGTGAAGTTGGAGCCTTTCTTTTAATTGAGTCAGTTAACTGATGTTAGTAGATAGATAGTTATTAGTTATCTTTCGTTTAGTCTTAGAAATAAATCTTGCATGTGGGCAAGACTAGTTGTAAACACAAGGATATTTTAGGGTTCCCTACTCCTTGTTTGTGTATAAATAAGGGTATCCTTTCCCATTTATTTTTTAATTGTACTTGTGATAACATAACGATGAGCTTATTTTAGCCTGCTACTTTGTTATTCAATATATGTTCAGCTTTGTTTGTGCAATTTGGTTTGATCGTAAATTGTATGCCTATTTTAGCTACAATCTACTATTCTAGATGTGTTATTACTATTGGAGCTTGAGGAAATAAATCTCATGCCTACTGTGCTTTGATCTACAGTCTCAAAATATTTTAGTGTTATTATTTTATGTTTTTCTTTCATGAACTTTATTGTAGCTAACTTTTGCAGGTACAATGAGTCTTCAGATGTGTTTTGGAAACAAGTTTATCTAAGTTTTGTGTTTATAAATCATTCCCTATTTACTTCTAAAATATCTTGCTCTAAATTTAATTAAGAATTTAGAAGTGTCATTGGTTTAGGCTTAGTTGTAGTTGAAGTTACGAAACCAGAGAAAACCTTAGCTATGACACAAATAGTTTTATAACCTTGTGCTCTCAAGATGAGAATAAAAATATTGGAAATTAGTTTAGTATTTATTTTTATGCATAATCAACAAAAGAGGGAGCTTCCCCTCCTAATTTGAAGAGCAGTCTAACTATGCATAGCTGTTTGTTTCTAATCCGCACTCCAGAGGTGTGAATTGAAACACCAACAAAGTGTTCCAATGCTAATTCTAGTTGTTTCCTCTTATGCAAAGTTGAATCTACATATTTTATCCACTTTGATTCAAAATCATTTCATTTACTCATTTCATCTACTTATCGAGTTCCAATGTACTTTTGGACTTCCATCCCCATGTCCAATATTAACTTCTAGTCCCACAATGAAACCCCACATCTCTCATTTTAACATCCTATCTTGCATTGAGTTTTTGTATTTCATATAAATTTCCTCTATCATACATTGGATCTTCCCAGAACACTATTAAAGACTAGATTTGTCCCTTGAAATTATCCAAATAGGTTCTTTTAACCTCAAAACCATTATCCATCTTGAGGGCACAATCTGCTTATCGTTTCATTGGTGGATGATGAGGAATTCCATTTCACCATAAATGTGATGGTTAATTCCAATTATTGATGGTCTTAATGCAAAATCTAGGCATTTAATTCCATGAATTCCATGGGATTTTTCTTGCATTACATGCCACATTTATGAACCACAATTCTCCACTAAATTCTTGTTAGTGACTAGGAAAAACTATTCTTACACAACCTGGGACACCATTAACAGTCTTGAACTAGATGAAGTTAGGCACAGAAGGACTTTAACTTGCCTATTGGTACTCGTAGATCCCCCAGAAACATGTTTTTTGTACAAAGGAATATGGTTGCTGATGTAAAGGGTATGGTTGTAGGTGCATGGATATGTGGAGATGATTCAAGCAAACATGGGTGGCTTGTGCAATTGTAGAAAAACTTGGTTCTTCCCCCCAGATTTCTTGATGGTGTTGAAAGGCATACATATATATATAGGTTTACAATTAAGAAAAGGAAGGATGAAAAAGAGGTTGTAGAGCTAAAACAAAAGAGCAATGGATACAAACCATGCAAATTTTTTATTTCATTTGTTGTATTGTAATTTTATGGGGATACCACATTGGAATCCTAAATAAATGTTTTAATATGTTATTTTGACATCTTTTGAATGTCTCTAGGAAAATTGTATGTATTTTTGATGACCTTATTGATCTTGTTACTCAAATTTGCTAATTTGAGTGTTAGTTTTGACTAGTTTATTAACTAGAAGGTTTAAAATTCATTGTAAATATTTTGCATGGAATATTATTAAAATAACATAAGGAGTATATTATCTTTATCTATTGAATTCTCTTCAACTTCATCTACCAATTTTTTTGCATGCATAATCCTATCTTATGTGTGGAATTGAGAGGTATTTTTTCATGCATAAATCCTATCTTACGTGTGGAATTGAGAGGTGCATTCCTTATTGTTACCTTCAGTAAGGTATCATAGAGTGGGTTTTAATTACTATTCCCCTTTGGTTTATAAAACTTGAGACTATGATACCCTTGCTAGATAATAAAGGCACTTGTCTACTTTGTGTTCAACCTCTCATCTCACCAAAACTTTCAAACAAATAAAATCAATCTTCTTTTATACTATGTTGATGTTGTTAACTTTACTTTTATGTGTAGATATTTGTAATGTTATTAGGGGCTATCAAAGAAAAAATTTCAAACTCTTTACATGGTTTTTCATATGCTTTATGAAGGTGCAAAACCCTTGTATCATCAACTGGTAAATAAGCACTCAGTGATAGAAAAATATGAGTGTTCTATGTAGGTTATGGTTTGTTTTAGGATTTATCTTTGTTCTTTATAACTATTTTTCAAAATAGCACCTTAGGGAATACTCACCTTGGCCTAGTAGAGCCAAGAATTGAAGAATATATTACCCAAATTATAAGTTAATTAGTTCATTGTTGTCCTTGTCTAATCATACATTAAAGTATTTTTCTCCGAGTTTGAAATCCTTGGAATTTATAAATGTTCTAGTTTTAGGGATTAGGGAATCCACAACTTTGAGCACCAACACATATTCTACAATCAAAACAAAAAATAAATAAAAGGGTCAAGAGATATTACACTTGTGATGGAATGAGGATACTACTTAGGGACAAGAAACCAATATATACTACCTTGGGAGGAAAATATATTGTGGTATCACTTGAAATGGCCTTTGATGATGAGATATTCATTTCAATCATACATAAGAGGGAATGCTTGTAACCTTGTATGCTTCCTTGTCAAATTAGTTACATTCAAAGAATGCCCTTAGTTTGGAGTAAAAAATATATGTAAAATGATATCAACCATAAAAATCATAATACTTGTACATGATTGCAAAGATAACATCATGTGATACTATAAAAGACATTGAGGTATGATCATAAAAATATGTATAATCATAGGTATCAAGATTCCCTAATGTTTTCCCCAAATAAGGCCACAAAAGTAGTCATAAATATTAGATTAGAATCCCACAAATGCACATAAGGGTGATATATCAATATTAGAAGAAAAATAATCATCATAACCATGTTAGGATAAGATATGATCATGGTTAATATAAATATGAGAAAACATATAATCATAAAATGTGAACTTGGAAATCATGGAATAACTTCTAATCACCATAAGAAATAATCATGTCACTCAACCATGTGATAAAAATAATAATCATTAGAATTAGAAACATATGGAAGAAACATGTAACTATATCATCAATATAGTAGAAATGTGGAAAATATCATAAAGGACATGCTCCCCAAGAGGGAGACACTATCTAAATAAATCAATATATGTTAAGTATGCAAATCACATGAGCTCAAAATCTCAAGAAACAATGTTAGACAAATCATCTTTCAATATACCATATTCATGTCAATTATGTGTTTCATAACCAACTTAAAGTAAATAAATTTTGTCATGTTAGTATATATCACATTTAGTAAATGTACCTAAAGTATGAGGAATTGATTTTATACCCTTAGTTATCTATTTCCCATGTTTTTGTGAAGTAGAATCAACTTGTGGATTTGGAATAGTTGTACTTTACTTTGGGACCCATATGGAGGAAATTCATTTAGAAGATATAACCAAGGATTGCCAAATCTTACTATCATATTATTCCTTGGAGGATAGGGATGAAATATTCCTTGCTTTAGTACCATGTGTAAATGAAAATCCACAATGCATGAATTCTTCATGACATGCTAAAGCAAGATGAAAATAATTGACCAAAGACACATAAAGAGGTACAAAAATGAACAATACATGAATTCTTAGGGATAGGCTAAAGAAGGCTACAAATAATTGACTAAATACATATATATATAGACTAAGATAGATTGAAACAAAATAAACTCCAAATAATTATATATTGGCCAAGACAATTCACTTTATAGATCCAAATCAAAGTTTCTCTCCATTTAAGTTAATTCTTTAGATGTTTGGAAGGGTGTTAGATGAGGTTGTGTTAATATAAGATGAAGTGGAATTTAGGGTAGATGAGTAATTGGGTTGATACCTTATTTTAGTGGTACTTGGGGATGAGGTAAAATATATAAAGGAGGTATGAATTGAGGATGCCTATACCTTTTTCTTGTCAAAATAGGTTTTTTTTCAAGCCAATAGATTGACAACACACCTTAATTATTAATCTAACATGCCAAGTTGGTCGACAATAAGGATGGGAGGAAATTTGCAATAAAATTATTCTCTCTTAATATTTTTGTGATATATAATTGAGCCCACATAACCCCAAGTTTCTCTATGATATGAAAGTTATAAAGGTGCCACATGAACTTATGGTGTGTGCAAAGAGTGAGAATTGAAGTTTTTAGATTTTTTTATATTTTCAAATGTTTTTCTTTTGTACTTATTTTTTATTTTTTGGAATTTTTTGAAATGAAATAGTAGTATATGGGAAAAAGAAAGAAAACTAACTTGAAAAAATGTAATATGTAGATATACCTATGTTTGGTACTTTTATGTGTTAGAAATATGAAATAGCTTGAATAACCAAGATCTTCTATGAGAGAGATAAACTATAAATCTGTAAATGAAATAACACAATTACAAACTCTATATTCTAAGAGATGTATAAATGTCAAGATGACAAGATTTCATTAGGATCTCAAAGAAAATCTACAGAATAATGATTGCATGCATCAAAGTACATGTATGTCAAAGTATGTGACAATGCAAGAGAATGCTAGAATATGTGAAAATACAAGCTAGGTAGTGATTTCATATAGAACTAAGGAGATGATGGAGGTTGAAAATCCAACCAATAGGAATTAACCACCAAAAGTGGAGGATGCCACCAAAAGTGGAAAGTGTCCACCCTTTAAGGAAGGGGACACTACAAACTTATCTCCTAGTTATTAAATGATAAACTCACTTTATTATCCTAAACAAGCTTAATAAAAGTGTAGAAAAAACCTAGGACTAAGGGAAAATAAATTAATCCACTAGGAAGTAAAAACCTACAATAACACCCCCCTTAAGTGTAGCTTGGGAGGATGCAAAAGATGATGGGTCCTGGCAAATGAAGTTATGTTAAGTACCCATGTACATATAAAATACCCCCAAAAGAAGAAGAATCCCCTCCCACAAAAAAGTATGCACCCCATAATAGAGAGAGAAATGAAGTGGAAGGACAAAGAAGCCCCCCAAAGAGATCCAATGGTAGATTCCTAAAACTAGATGTATAAGATGGTCCATGATAGTCAAACAAAGTTCCTCCCTTTAGGAAGAAACAAAATCAATGGTGTATGCAAGCTATCTCCTCAATCCTAAAAGGAATATGTAGGAAGAAAACTCAAGATGTATGGAGTCTTTGAACTTGGCCCAAGTGTCCCCATGTCAATGATAAAAGTTGTCACAATCAAATCAGACATTCTAGATCACGTTGTTGAAAATAAAAAACTTAGAATCTCCTAAAGATTGATGTAGAACACAAGCCAAAGACTCAAGTATCTCCTCTGAAGATGTCTCCTCTAAATGTTGATCCAAAGTATCCACACTCATGTAAGACTATGATGAGTGATCATGTAGAGAATGAACAAGAAGGTCAAAGTGTTCCCTCACAATAACTAAAAAAGAATCAACTTTGTCAAAGAGAAGATGAATACAAGGAATAGTGTCTCCTAAATCTGCAATATGTGTCTCCATAAACAAGTTTGAAATACCTGCCGAGAGATCATCCCACAAAGCTAAATTTGAAAGAAAACATATGTCCTGCTACAATAAGTCATTGTGTTGGTGAAGAAATTTGTCCTTTATAAGATTAAATACAAAATGACTCTATAATTCCCAAGAAGGACTAATCAATTCACAATAGTTGGAGAGATTACCATTGCATTGGTAATCTTCCTTTGAATTTTAATTGAGATAAATCTTCCTCTTCTGATGTAGTAGTTATTTTTTGAAAAATATATAAAGTGGGGGTATGCTTTTGACTAGAAAGAAGGAAAGGAAAACTAACACCTATTCATAGCCATGAAATAGATGTGAAGAAAAGGGATTTAAAGCTAAAGAAACTACTCTAATGCTGAAATGGATTGGCAAATAGTTAATATTGTAGCTCACATAATAGACTATTAATGCTTGATGACTCGACTCAATACAATCTTAATCATTCGTTGCAAATAAATGAATTAAACACCACTAAACAACACATCTTCATAGGGAAGGAATATCCAAATTTCCATCTAATCTCATAGAATTATTCATAAAAATTAGTATCTAACTCACAATTTACTACACATAGAAAATAAACATTCACAAAAATGAACTAAAATTGTAAATTTTGATCCTTCTATTATGATTGATTCTCACTCATGCATCACAATGCAAGGGGGATCAAAATGTCGAGCCCTTGCAATGTCAAAATAAGACATATTTATAGTTTTTAGAACATAACTATCATTAGAGTCTTTGGAATAATTGAAAACAACTGATTCTTGAAATAATTAGAATAATTGAGTTCAAAACATTTCTAAAGACAAAACAAGAGAAAATTAAAGTTATCTACTGATGATTTGGTTGGGTATGTGAAGTGGCGGGGTCTCTCCTTCAGGCAATATTTTTTGAGCAGCTAGCACACATACTTGGTAATCCTTCAAATCCATCATAGTAGTAGTAATTTATGTCTACTACAGGGCGGTTATATTCCTCATCCTCAACTGCCAAGTGGCCTTAACAATTCAAATTGGATCCATTTTTCATGTGATGAGTATAGGGGAGTCCTTGTACCATGACAATGCCAAATCAATTCTGGCTAGCCTCTTTAATGCTTCCTTATAAAATACACATTACCCTAAATAAGTGTCAACTAATTTGAAGAAAGCATCCTTTAACTCCTTGAGCATGGCGGGTCCTTGGTTATCACCTTTCACTATTGAACATCCAAATTCAATAATTTTTTTGGTGAAATTATTGTTCAGGCGACCACATTCCTTCAACAATTTTGTTTGCTTTGAGAAATTTGATCTTATAACTTCAAGTTTCCATGCTATACTTTTTTTTCACATGACGATCCAAGTATCTTCTTTAGATGAAACACTGTTCTCAGAAGAAGCCTTTTCCATTCCCATTGCAATAATATAAGTAAATTCATGATTAATATATAGCCAATGCATTTCCTCCTACTTAAAATTGACTAATTCAGATTTGATCGAATTTTGTAATACCACAAACTCATCATACACCTTTCTTAACTTCTCAATCAAAGGAGGCCCCTTTTCTTTAATCTCAAGTACCCAAATTTGGATGAATTTCACATAATAACTATCCTTTTGGATTTTTCTAATCATAGCCTTCCCCAACAACTGAATTGGGATCAAAGGTAGGACTTGCTTGACTCAAAGGTTGAGGAGAGGGGTCTGTTAGAGTTTTAAGGAAATTCGATAGAAGCTCTATGGATTTATTTAGCTCATATTTATCATGCTTATCTTTTTATATTCTCTTCACTAACCTTGAGGCTGTGACTTGGAAATTATGAATGTCTCCATCCCTACTAGGAGGGTCTAAGATGCACTAGTTATCCGTTTCTGGGTAGGTTCTTGAAATACTTCGGAGCCTGCCATTCTATTGAAAAAATAATCATATGCTGCCTTACTGAATTTTTTTTGGAACATCTTAATATGCTCAATAACCCCTTCTTACTGTTATAAAAAACACTTAAAAAAATCATAGCTTAACTTGAAAACCAAGCCAAAAATGAAGACTTTTTTAGAACCCTGCCGGGAACTAACAAAGGTTTCAAAACTTTGTGAAACACTAGAATTTTAAAAAAAAATAAATTAATCTTCACCCATCCAATTCCTTTCTTTGGTCACAAATTCCTTTTAATAACTGCTTGAACATCAAACAACTTATCACAAAGACCAAGACGCGAATTTTCAAAGAGTTAAGCTTGTTTGGTGAGAAGAAAGTTCTAGAACCTCATCAATATCTAATATAAGTTTGTGAACTTGATTAAAAACTAAAGAAAGTAAATTTTTAATTTGTCTAAGTACTTTGAAGGATTTTTTAGAGATAGGGGGAACTAAAAATGGCGACAACAACTGGCTCTAACTAGGGACAAGGGCTGTGAAGGACGAAGGTATGAACCCAGACTTGAAACTTTGGACACCAGTCTGTTATCTATTGGGAAACAAAGTCAAGATTATGTATAAAAGGACCACACACACCAAAAATAGGACACACCACAAAAATGGGACCAAACCTAAATGCAAAAATAACAGAGAAAAACAAACCTATTTACAAGGTAGGGGACACCTACCAACAAAACAAACCAAATTTTATTATACATAGCCATTGATAGGATGGGAAAAGTATGACCCATGACAGCTAAGAGAGACATATCCATATCCTAACTACATATTTAAAAATAACAATTGAAGAATAGAAAGGACTTACATAGTGAGAGGTTTCTTGCACCATTCCTCCAAATTTCTGGATTAGCTTCTAGATGAAAAGGTTCCAAGCCATGTCTTTAGCCATTTCCCTAATTACATCAGCTTTGAAGGGAGTCATCCAAGTGATAACAACATGACTGCGTAGGAGAAAATTGGCTGGTGAGGATGAAACATAAACCACTTCATTCCTATTAGTCAAGGCGACCATCTCATTATTTAGAGAAATTTCTACAAGGACCAGGGGCGCATATGTGTTTCAAGGATTACTCACTCCACTTTCCAACCTGCAGACGAATGTAGCTTTTGTTGGGAGTTATAATTTTATGTGAAACTCCAAAATTTTCCTTGTAAGAGAACCTTTGAATGCAAGATTCTCGTTAGCACATATACCTAACCCTATTTTTCTTTCTTTCTATACATCATCTTTGGGAGTAGGACTTTCTCCTCTTTTTCCATGTTCTAGAGTGAAGATGTGGACCTTCAAGCTTCTCTGTGTTATTTTATTCAGTTCCCTTTTCATCCCAAGTTATTTGAAGAGACCACTCTAAAGGTACTGTAGTCACCCAGATGTCAGGACCAGGAAATTTCCCAGTGTTCTTTGGTATCATAGTATCGAAACCCACATATCTATGATAAAAGAACTCTTCTTCATCCTCTGATTTGTCAGAATCTTCATCTTATAATCTTGGGAGTTCAATATAATCTTTGATCTCACTTCCTGTTCTACAAGTGCCAAAAGATCCTTCTTGATGTAGTATGATCAAGTTCGAAGAGTTGATCTTGGGTGGCTCATTATTACTTAAAAAAATAAGGGATTCCCTCAGAATGAGGCTTGAACCTAGAAAAGATTAACCTTCAGGGCGTTCACGTGCCTTGCCAAATCTTCCTCTATTCTCATGGCTTCAACCTTTATTGCTTCAAAATTGAATACGCCCCTTCTTCTTAAGACTAAATGAATTTCAGGTAGTAGTCCATGCATGAAGGTAGCTACCAAATTGGATATGGTAGGCCTATTGGAGCATGGGATTCAATTCAACACTCTGGTTAATCTATCAATAAAACTTTTGATGTTTTTACCTTAATTCTTTTGCATATTGAGTCCTCAAAAGAGCTGCTACATCGACCACAATCTTAAATATCTTGGTAAAATTTCCTCTGAGAGTATTCTAATTAGTGGTGCACCCATCTTCGATCCATTTGAACCATTCTACTGCTCGACTTTCCAAAGATTCAACAAAAAGGCGGATGACTACATTCTCTTTAACAATTTCAAAAATGACACAAGCAGCTCAAAATTCTTGTAAATGATCTTTAGGATCTCGTGCATCTTCCCTAGTGAATGTCAGGAAATGATCCCTTGATCCTTCAAGAAGGGGAGAGTAACTTGATAGTGCCAAGGGGCCAAAACTAGTTCCCAAAGGTTATGATGAAGAAGAGGCCATCAAAATAAATTGAAAGTGAAGGGGAAGGGTTCTTTATCTGACAGAGTTTCCAATCTTTGAAAAGAGATAATATTTTGATTCCAATCAATTCTATGGTGGTGGATTCTAGTTTTGATTAGGCTGAGGTGGCGAGTTAGGATAATGCACGATCTCAATTCTTGGAAACCTCTCAACCACGATTCTTGGTGGGCGTTGTGCACACTCTTCTTCTTCAAGCACAAAAATCACTCATATATTCCATCACGCTTCTCGATACGTCCATGCAAGAGTGTTCAATTGAGAGATGATGTCTTCTTGTTCTAACATAACCAAATCAAAACTTGGCTGCAAAACAAGAAATATATTATCATGCAACAACACCATCTTTGTTCACGATATAGATAAGGTGACTTATGAAAGTCTTCACAAAATTATCCCTAGTAGAGTCGCCAAAAATCTGTTGGTGAAGAGATTTGTCCTTTATAAGATTAAATACAAAATGACTATATAATTCCCAAGAAGGACTAATCAATTCACAATAGCTGGAGAGATTACCATTGCATTGGTAATCTTCCTATGAATTTTGATTTAGGTAAAACTCCCTCTTTTGATGTAATTTTGATTTTTTTAAAAATATATAAAGCAGGGGTATGCTTTTGACTAGAAAGCAGGAAAGGAAAACTAACACCTATTCATAGCCATGAAATAGATGCAAAGAAAAGTGATTTAAAACTAAAGAAACTACTTCAATGCTTAAATGGACTAACAAACAGTTAATATTGTAGCTCATGGACTAGACTATCAATGCTTGCTAACTCGACTCAATACAATATTAATCATTCATTGCAAATAAAAAAATTAAACACCACTAAACAACACATCCTCGTAGGGAAGGAATATCCAAATGCTCATCTAATCTCACAAACTTATTTAGAAACATTAGCATCTAACTCATAATTTACTACACATAGACAATAAACATTGACAAAAATGAACTAAAATTACAAAAAAATATCCTTCTATTATGATCAATTCTCACTCATGCATCATAGTACAAGGGGAATCAAAATTTTAGACCCTTGCAATGTTATTTAAATAAGACATATTTATAGTTTTTATAACATAAATGTCATTAGAGCCTTTGAAATAATTGAAAATAATTGATTCTTCAAAGAATTAGAATAATTGAGTTCAAAACATTTCTAAAGACAAAACAAGAGAAACTTAAAGTCATCTACTGCTGATTTGGTTGGGTATGTGAAGTGATGAGAGTCTCTCCTCCAGGTAATATTTGTTGAACAAATTTCATGCATACTTTGTAATCCTTCAAATCCATCACAATAGTAGGAATTTCTATCTGTTGTGGGATGGTTACATTCCTCATCCTCAACTTACAAGTGGCCTTAGCAATTCAAATTGGACCCATTTTGCATGTGATGACTACAGGGGAGTCCTTGTGCCATGAAAATGTTGAATCACTTTTGGCTAGTCTCTTTAATGCCTCCTTATCAAATACTTGTTCTTGTTATCAATAGTTTTGCACCCTACTGAATGCAATATTCAGCAAACTACTGAAACATGGAAACTTATCAATAGTTTTTCACCCTGCTGAATGCAATATTCAACAAACTACTGAAACATGGAAACCTCTTTCAGATGTGGCTGATCTTACGCGAAAGAGGAATCTCCAGAGTGAGTTGGTTCTCCGAATGATGAATTCTATTCTAAAACAACTTCTGAGGAAAGGGATGAAGGATGACTAAACATAAAGACCTATTTCTAAAAGATGATTCACCAAACTTATAAGGATTCAGACCTAACCACTCATAACAACTTCTCTATTGTAGTAATCCTCACAATCTCATTGGCACATATCCCATCAATAATTTGCATGAAGATCTGGAAAACAAACACAATATGCAACCTGAAACATGAAATTATGAAACACAACCTATAACAGCAAGACATAAAAGGATTCTAATTTGAAAACACAAGTATATCAGATTGCCATTACAAAATTCGAGACAGAAAATAAGAAGGAGAAATCTGCTGCTCTATTAAAACTGGAAGAGTGTCAATCTGTCCAAAACTGAGTATCAAAAGGTTTACAAGCTCCCCGAAATGAGTAAGGGAAAGAAACTGATCTGAATTGATGAGAATGGAGAGTTGAAAGACTAAATCTATCACAAGAACTCTCAAGGAAACCCTAATCTGAGCTCAAAAAAAGCTCAAGGAAAAAAGGCCTCAAACAAACTCAAAAACTGCTTTAAAGCAGAAAAAAGCATAAAGCTTTTATGATTACACTGTCAAGCCCCTAAAAATAGGCAAATCCTGCTTTAAAAGTTCAAAAAACACCTTATCTCTCCAAGATAAGTCTGGAATTCGACCAAGAAGAAAAATCAGTCAAAGATCTGCTAAAAATAGCAAGAAAACATAAAGCAATTTATAAAACATCGCTTTTATGCTTCTGCTTTACAAGATGCAAATTTTTTCAATTTTGTCTATTTTTGCAACTCAAAGATTGGAAATCTTTTGCAAAAATAAAACTGCTTATTTCTCCAAGATATCATTCTGATTTTCTCAAAAATCGTAAAAATACATACGTCATCGTTATCTCCTCATCACAACTCCAATTGATTTCTTTAAAATCAATTAAAAGATAAAACCCTAAAAGTTAAATTGACCCTAAACATAAGATATTCACCATTCACCCTAATTGCTCTTCATTTAAAATAATACCCTAAGGCAAAGTCCATACTTTTCTAAGGAAAAACCATAAGTCTTAAATACTTAAGACATCACCCTAGCATAGAATTTCGGCATCCATTAATCATGAATATTAAACTTAGACTTAGGTTTTGATAAATCATAAAGGAAACATTATGACTTTCGGCCTCCATTAGAATTCACCACGTGCATTTTGAATGGAAATTCTGGAAACTTCATCATGCTCGAATTAGGGATTTGATCAAAATAGGGTCAAACCCTAATTATCACCATTTCACACCCATGACTTTGGAAAGGAAGAACCTCTGTCTGCATGAACAACGCCGCTATGATGGTGTTGGATTCGAGCCCATGTGCACAAAATCCTCCTCTGCTCTCCAGTTGACCGAATCTCCAGTGGGTAAGTCTTTTTCTCATGGCGAAATAACTTTTCCACTTCATTATCTCGAGCATCAAAAAGCCCTAAGGGCACGGTCTGCATAAGTTTGTTTCTGATCTTCTATTCTTGATTTTCTCATGCTACCATGAGTTCGAGCTCAATCTCTATTGTCCACTCCATGAAAGCTTAGACTCGTGTTCTGGTTCTCCTTCACTGTGCAGAGGTAAGCTTGTGTTCTTGGACTTTATGGCTTTGTATTCTGCTCATTTCGGCCTCAAAGCCGTGGCTTAGTATTCTAATGTCATCACTTCTGAATATTTCATGTGCCTCTCGTGCTCACTGCTGTCATTGTAGCGCTCTATCCTTCTGTGAGAGCTCGGTCATTACTTGAGAACTCGAACCCCTGCATTTGGAAACTAAAGAGGAAGCTATGGCCGCGCTCTTGACTCTATCAGAAATTTAAACTGGTAATTTTCCTTGCTCTGTAGAAACTCTAAAAGCTCTCTTTATTTCATGATTCCTCTGGCCATGTACATGCCGTGCCAAAAGAGCACTGTAGAAAGCAATTTTTTTGAATTTTAGCTCGACCCAGAACATAAATTCTCCATTATGTTAATTTAAAAGCACCTCTATTTGTGAGTATCACAGAAAGTTAAAAAAAAACTGTATTTTTCTTCCTCTGTATTTCGACCCAGAACAGAAAGCTTGCATTTACCGTATATTCTTGCCATTTTCTCCAGATTTCATGTGGGTATTTTAAAAAATTCGAAAGAGAAGTCTATTTTCCTCTTTCCCGAGCTCGATTTAACACATAACTCTTCATATTTGTAGTTATACTGCTGTTTTCATGAAAAACCCATGTGGGTATCATAAATTATCAAACTCCTGTACTCTTTGAGAGCAAACCCTCATGTGGGTATTCGAAATTTCTGAAGAAAATGCATTCTCTGTGTTCTGGAAACATTCGAGACTACGAAGTACTATTATCGTTCCACCCATATGGCTTGAGCTAGAACAAACAGTGAATACCCCACACTTCTGAAGCAAAACAATATCATGGTTTTTTTGAAATTTTCCAAAGCAAAAGCATGTCTTTAATTTCTGACAGAATTCGATCTCCCATACTTGCTTGAAATAGTGATAAACTGTGTACTTACTTGCAGATCTTGACTCAAATAACCAAGTGACATTTTGTATTTATGTAACCTTCTTGATATTAATAATACCTGAGCTCAATTACAGAACTGTTATCGACATAGAACTGTAGACTAGCCTTTAAAATGAAAATCCAATATTCACTTTCTGAGAGTACTCTCCAGGTACTAAAAATCTGAAAGACCTATTTTGCATTCAAAACTTCATATGTGTATTAAGCTCGAATTTGAACATCCCATTATGGTCTCTTACTGCATTTTGTGCTCATGATAGCAACCTTACCTCACTGCTCTGTTAAGATTTTGATTGAGTAATCTGAAAATGATCAACACCCTGCATATTTGTTATATTTAATTCATGGCTTGACCAATTACAAGTGACATCTTACTTGACACTTGTAATTCACAGAAAACAAAATGAAAAAACATCACATTTGATTGTTGTCCTTGAGTAATCATTGACACATGATCCCGTTTGAGACACCATCACAATCAAAATGAGTTCACTTCTTTTGCTATATCTCCTAATAACTAGTACTCCATATTTGAGTATTGTACCACTGACGCTTGTTATTGTATCCAGCTACTCCCTTGAAACAAAATTGTCATAGTTAAGATCTGAAATCATAAATTGATCCAAAGTGAACCCTATTTTCTGTTTTAGCAATTATGTAGGGCTTTTACCTTAACATCGAATCATACTAGGATATACCTAGTCTTCAGTTCTTAGGCACCACTGACACCTCAAAACCTTCTTTTGGGAACAAACTGTTTGCTCTTTCCTTAATTCTAACACAACTTTTACTTCCTACACTTGAATTCTATAGAAGTTTTTCCATTTTTCTTTTGAATTGAAACATTGCATCAGTATGAACCACTTTTAAACTCTGGTTCAAATGTATAACTAGTAACTCAGAATCATTCTAGAAAGAAAATACCTGCTCCTCTGTTACTTTTATGAAAAGATCACTTTATTATTACCATTGATAATGCAGTATTTCTTCACCAGTCAACTCGGAACTAGAAATTTGTCCAACACTCAGGTGCATTGTCTGTATTTGTTCTCGTGAGCAACATGGTACTCTTCATGCATTTTTATATTTCACCGCACAAACTGCTCACAGAAACTGTTCTCTTTGATGATGAAAATTAGAACAAAACATTAAGGAATATGTATGCCTGTTCACTATCCAAAAGAGAAGTAATGAATTGAAACTCACATGAAATATGATTATAATCAGCACAGAAAATGAAGTAATTCCGCAATTTCTGATGCAAATGTACTCAGTTAAATTCCTTAAGTGAACTAAATTCACCGTTCACCTGTAGCCTTCAGAAAGAAATGTTGATCGTTATGAATGCACAGTTGGTTTCGTTACTTGATGGATAACTTTGTTTTACCCTTTCAGTTGTACTTCATTTTGTTTGATGTATATGATGAAAATATCTTTCAAAATCAGCCTATTTAATGCATCGGGCAGCATGCCGGGCTCTACCCTTGTGGGAGCCTGTTTTACTCCACATGCTTGGTCTTCGAATAATGTTAAGCTCCATGAATTAACCTATACCTGCACAGGGAAACAACAGTGCTAGCATAAAAAATAGAACATGTTGATTATGATGTTGATACTTCTCCTTCAGTTCACTTCTTCATACTGCATTTGATTTTCTTCTGACTGTTTCTATGCATTGCTCATAGTATACTGTACTATTGTAGGTGCATCATATGAGTTATGTCATAGTCAGAGCCACTGACACCCCTCTTTCCCTCTTATAGGTCGACTGAGCTCGAGACAACGAGGTGCACCATTCAACATCAAGCGTCAATAACAGGCAATGATGACTATGTTGTTGCTTATATGTTCTCCTTTCGCATCTTCAGTAGTGCATTGTGTTGTTAGAAATGTATTGGAACAGTTATAGCTATATCCACGGCTTGTGTGGATCCTTGATTTCAATTTTTTCTTTTCAGTTGAAAAGAAAAATGCATCTCATGCAATATTGTAATATTATTCTGATTGTGAAATCAAATGAAGCCTTGTAAAAATATGAGTTCTTTTCGAAATGAATAAAAGCATCTAAAATGCTATTTTGCTTATGTACTCAATTTTGTCTTTCATTTAAATCTGCAACTTCTGAATGGCACTTTGCAAACTCATAACTTCAAAAATGCATAACTGTTACTCAAATGCACAAAATAATGCGAAACATCATTTAAAAATAATCTGCAATTCCACTTATTGTTGAAAACAATCAGCCAGCTCCTTTATTTGAGCTGAGGCGAAAAATATGTAATAGTTCCCCTGAATAAGTGTCAATTGCTCCTTATCAAATACTTGTTCCCATGAATAAGTTTCAATTGCTTTGAAGAAAGCATCCTTTAACTCCTTGAACATGGTGAGTTCTTGGTTATCACCTTTCATTATTGGACATCTGAAGTCAGTAAAATATTTCATGAAATCATTTTTTAGGCGATCACATTCCTTCAAAAATTTTGTTTTCTTTGAGAAATTTGATCTTATAAATTCAAGTTTCCATGCTATACATGTTTTCCACATGACAACCCAAGTATCTTCTTTGGATGAAACAATGTTCTCAGAAGTAGTCTTTTCCATGTCCATTGCAATAATATCATTCAATTCATGATCGACTTGTAGCCAATGCATTTCCTCTTGCTTACAATTGACTAATTCAAATTTAATTGAATTCCTTAACAACACAAACTAATCATACACCTTTCTTAGCTTCTCAATCAAAGGAGGCCCCTTTTATTTAATCTCAGGTACCCAACTTTGGATGACTTACCCATAATAACTATCCTTTTGGATTTTTCTCATCATAGCCTTCCCAACAACTGAATTTGGATCAAAGGCATGACTTGCTTGACTCAAAGGTTGAGGATAGGGGTCTATTAGAGTCTGAAGGCAATTCAATAGAAGCTCTATGGATTGCTTTAGTTCATCGTTATCCTATTTATCTTTTTCTGTTCTCTCCACTAACCTTGAGGCCGTGACCTAGAAATTATGAATGTCTCCATCCCTACTAGGAGGGCCTAAGATGCATTGGTTATTCGTTTCTAGGTAGGTTCTTGAAATACTTAGGAGTCTTCCATTGTTATTAAAACCTACTCATATGTTGCCTTACTGAATAATTTTGGAACATCTTAATCTACTCAATAATCCCTTCTTACTGTTATAAAAAACACAGAAAAATAATCACAACCTAACTTGAAAACCAAGGCGAAAATGAATAAGTTTTGAGAACCTTGTCAAGAACTGACAAAGGTTTCAAAACTTTGTGAAACACCGCCAAGTTTTTTAATTACTTCTATCTTCACCCATCCAATTCCATTCTTCGGTCACAAAGTCCTTTTAATAAGTACTTGACCATTAGACAACTTATCACAAAGACTGACATAAATTTTCAAAGAGTTAATCTTGTCAGGTGAGAAGAAAGTTATAGAACCTCGTCATTATCTGATATAAGTTTGTGAACTTGGTTAAAATAGCAACAAAAATAAATTTTTACTTTGTCTAAGTACTTTGAAGGATTTTTTAGGGATAGAGGGGGAACTAAAAATGACAACACATTGGAAGATTTTAAAGAAACAACACTAAACTCTAAAGTAGCAACAATAGATGCAAGGACCAAAGAGTTGTCCTCAAAGAGAAGACATATGCCCTCAATAGTGTCATCTAGATCCAAAATGAGGAAATATACAAACAAAAAAGAAGTGTCTAGTAGAAATTGGCCCCAATGGATTGAATCTAGAAGACATAAATGATCCTATTGCAATGAATCACTAGAGGGTCTTGAAGAAGCATCTTTGGAATTTGAAGCTGCAACAGGTATGTGTGATGGGGTATCAATGAATTTATCATCTACACAAGATGTTATCAACAAGATGGGGAAACATAAGTCTGAATATCATCCACAATAGCTCAGTTCTCCAAGGAAGCATCACTTTTAGATGAAGATCCAATGTCTCCATACAACTATTGAATGATGGTCCAAGTAGTGAAAGGGAACTTAATGTGCTCTACATGATGTATAATATCGTCAAAAATATTAAGAAATATTAGTCCATAGGCTGTGTCATTATTGTTAAACCATGAATTATTCTAATTATAGTTAGTTGGCTGAGGAATGAGTCTAAGGAGATAGGGAAAAAAATATTGCTCAAGGAAATGATTTTTTATCCCTTGTTTATAGAACAAATAGTTCTTTGAGTTTAGCTTGACAAGGAAAGGATGGGAATAATTTTTTAGAGACATGCTTAACCCCCCATAAATGGAACTTTATCTTAGTTTGTGATTACAATTTTTTTGTATAATCCCCCTAAGATTGACACAAAAAATAAACTTTAAGTGAATGCAAAAAGAGACATCAAGATACACCCCCCTTTCCACTAGTCTCAAAAATCACCTCCCCAAGATATTACAATGTTGGAACTTTAAGATTAATGCATTTACAAATCCTTTTTCAAGATATAATGCACAATAATCCCACAATGGCCAAAAATAAAAATTTTGATACTAAATGAACTTGATACAAAATCTAGAAAAAATATCCCAATATTTGTATAGTGAACTTCAATACCTTTCCAACTCCTATTCATTTTTGAAAAATAGAGCATTGGGGAAAAATTTATGGCCTGTTGAAGAAAATACTCAACAACTTCAACCTACAATAGATAGAAAAAAATGAAAAAAAAATAGTTTCAAAACCTCTATGAATGGAAAGTTCTCATCTCCATATTTTGGACAATATCTTGTTTTCAAAAATCTGACATCATGGCAAAAATTTATGCAAGTTTGAAAAAAGGCCTAATTTGGCTTGTTTGAGGGCCTTGGTGGGCCCTTGGTGGCCCTCAAGCGACAAAGACTATGATGGTGGATGCTAGGAAGTGTATGGTAAATGAAATGGGTGGTCTTCGGGTAGCGGTTAACAAATGACTGTTGGCGGTCAAAGCTGAGTGTCACGGTTTTTACAAGATTCCCGTCATTTACAATCATGGTCACGATTTATTACAGATCACTAGAAGCTTGAGCTGACCAAGTGGCTCCCACATCCTGCTAGGGGCTTAGGGCTTAGACCTATGTTTTGAATGTTTGAGGTTTAAGCCCAATGCTTAAGTGCAATGCTTAGCACTTTAAAGCACTATATGCACAACACTATTTAGGCGCAAATGATATTTTATTATATATTTTTTTGAACTTTTTAATTTGTCACCATACTGCAAATCCGAGGGGGATTTCGACCTCTTGGAAAAAAAATTTCCCCAGTTGTTGGAATTTTTTGTTGTCATTTATGTCAATAGATCTTTGTTGTTGCATTGATGTCAACCTATGGATATGCTTTGATTGGTTGCATTATGTTGTCATCAGTAGTATCACTGATGTCAACCTCTAGTGTTTCTTTGATGAGCATATGTTATGGATGTTAAAACTCTTATGTGGTTGAGATGCTGAGAAGGCATTGTAGATGTTGAGATGGTGTTTATGGTGCTTGGTTTCTAAGTGCTTTTGACAAAAAAATGAATAAAAGAGGAAATAGTGTGGCAAAGAGTGTTCAAAATGGCAGAGTGGTGTTCAGTATTTTGATCCACATTTCTTCATGGTTGAATATTTTCTTGTGTGGTTCAAATATGTTGATCAGAGGTGTTATATCTACATTTTTAGGTTTTGGATAATTTGGCAGAAGAAGTTGTGTTCACCAGTGTGTGAACTCTAATGCAGTGTTGTCTGGGAGAAATGGTTTCATTCCGCATTTTTCTATGTTGTGGTTTATGGTCTTGTGGATCTAGGAGTGTGCTTATATTGTTCATATCTATCTTCAATTTGATTTTTTTTAGTTTTGGTACTCCACAAGGTTGGATTCATGAGTTACAGTGTGTGGAAGGTTAACTGATTATACATAATGAGTATGTTCTTCAGGTGTATGATGTTACAAAGGATTTGTTGGATTTTAGGGTGTTGATGGAATATTCTAGATTGTGTTTAAGTGTTGTGTGTGGTCCGTGAGTCATCTTTGGATTTTAGGAAGTGTGTACTTAAATTTTTAATGGTGTTAACATAGGTGTGGTTGACCTTGGGTGTTTTCACTAATTGCAGATATGCTTCAATATTTATGGAAGCATGGCATGGCATGTATATGTGGGTTTAAGTTTGAGTTAAGGTGTGATGTGGTCCACCTTCATTCCTCTCCACTATGGGAATGTTTTGGTGTTGACCTAATTTGAATTTTCATGTTTGAGGTGCATAGCCAACCTTGTAAAAAAATTTCAAGGTTGAGGACAGTGTATATATGTGTTGAGTTGATGAAGGATATGTGTGAAGTGTGTGTGAAGTGAATAATGATGTGAAGTGTGAAAGTGATAAGTGTAGTGTGAGCTTTAATGACTAAGACTATTGGAAGCAATGGGCAGAAGGTGTCTACATTCTATAAAGAGAGTGTGAATGTTTTGATGAAGTAGTGGTGGAAATTTTATGTTTCTCTAAGATGGATTTATCATTGTAACAATCTTCTATCTTCTTCTTTCTAATTTGGCAATGAGCCATTAGCAGTGATCCCTTCTTTCTTTTGGGCAGTGATCCCTTCAACAGTGAGCCTATTATGTTCGGTGTTGCAATTACTTTATATTGTGAGCTAATCCTCACCATGGTTTTCCCTTCTTGGGTTTTCCACATAAATCTAGTGTTCTCATGTGTATGGATGTGTTTTCATTACTGTTTCTCATGTTTATATTCTGCCAATACATTATAGGAGTTTAAGGGTTGTTAAGGGTTTAAGGATTAATGCAGATCTAAATGTTAATGAGGGTTTTGATGTTTTAATGTACAACTGATTCACCCCCTCTCAGTTGTCTTGTGCATTCAACATCGACAGCTCCTGACAAGGAATATAAGAAAATTTTAAGTCAAAATTCATCTCCTCGGCCTCCTGAATGCAATGGAAAGGTCCATTTTGGCCAAAAATGCTCTAGTAAAAAAATGTTCACCAGATCTGAGCTTCAAACCCTTGTTTTCTATTGTGTCATATGGTGCCAAAATTGAGTGAAATAAATGCCAAATCTAACTTTCTTGAGTGTCTTGGATGCAATAGGATAGTAAAAAATGCTGCCAATATAGTCAGAATAGCTGCAATCACCAGATCTCACTAAAAACACACATACAAATATAGGATTAATAAATCTTCAAAATTCTTTTCTAATTCTCCAAATTGTATTTAAACACAAGAGAAGAGCATACATGAATTTACAAGATCATACAAAAATCTCTAATCTCTTAATCGGGAATCCAAGTACTCAAAACACTCAAAATCTAAGCTCTGATACCATGTTAGAAATCTTAAATAGATTGAATAACCAAGATATTCTATGAGAGAGATAAGCTATAAAAATGTAAATAAAATAACACAATTATAGACCTGAGATTCCAAGAAATGTGAAAATTTCAAGATGACAAGATTGCATTAGGAGCTTAAAACAAATCTGCAAAATAATGACTACATGCATCAAAGTACATGTATGCAACAATATGAAACAATGCAAGATAATGCTAGAATATGTGAAAATACAAGGTAGGTAGTGAGTTTATATAGAAATAATCTAAGATGACGAAGGTGGCAAATCCAACCAATAGAAATTAAACACCAAAAGTGGTGGATGCCACCAAAAGTGGAAAGTGTTCCACCCTTTAAGAAAGGGGACAACACATCACTTATCTCCTAGTTATTAAATGATAAACTCACTTTATTATCCTAAGAAAGCTTAATAAAAGTTTAGGAAAAACCTAGGACTAAGGGAAAATAAATTAACCCGCTAGGAAAAGAAAAACCTGCACCAACATTATGATGCAATAGAATGGTTGCAACTACATATGTACAAGCTACAAATGTAAATTACTATATAAATTTTTCTTGAATGATTGCTTATGATTTAAATTCGGTTGGGAATTTAGGTAACCGTACTTGGAAAGAAACTGATGGTACTATGAAGTTGCAAAATTGAACAATATAAAAAACTCGTAAATAAATGTATATCTCCAAAAAGATGTCTTTAGTCCTTAAAAAAATATTTATACATTTACAAGGAATTTAAAAAGTCACCACATCCTTGGAATTCAAAATAGACAGTTGGATGGGGACTAAATAACTAACTCAACTAAATTTAAAAAAAAAACTATGTATTTTAGTACCCTAGCTTGGTGGGGTTTTAACTTCTAGCTCGTTGGGAAAAAATTGAAACTTTTTGGTATTGTTGGAAAGGTCAAAAAGATAAATAATTTGATCTTCTTGGAATTAAACCTATGAAAACTATTCTAAGAAATCAATGGAAGTTATCAGGCCAAATTCTACTCTAAAGGCCTCCAAAAATACTAAAAAAAATATTTTTAATATTTTCCATCATTAGTTGTGCATACACCATCCAAATGATCCTAGATTGGTGTTATATAAGTTCTCTAGTATAAATAATTATGTTTAATTATTTTAGTGAGATGAAAATAATTTCAACAAGCAAGAAAGCCATTTTGTAAGTTTATACTATGCAAACAAGGAAATCCAAGGGGTTTTGGTTTTCAATATGTTGTACCCAAAATAAATTTTTGGCATTCTGCTTAAATTGAGCTAAATCATGTAAAAAATTCATTGAAAGTCTATTTTAGGTCAAACCAAACATAAGGTCTTTGTAGGTTTCTATCAAGGAACATATGTGTAAAATTTTGAAAATTTAAAAATTAGGGTTTCGTACCCCTATTTTTAGGGAAACCCTTGAAAATAGGACCTTCCCGTAAATGATTGAAAATGATTTTGATAGGATTAATCGACTTCACGATCACACTGGTCAATTCAAAATCATCAAAAAACATGTTTTGATCTGGTGGGTCTATTTCTATTTTTCAAGAACATAGTTAGGAGCTTCACAACCATTAATGGAAAATTGGCTAGTACTAGGTGTTGAAAGCTATGCTTCAAAAGCTTCAATGACAAAACCATGGTGGAAAAGGATAAAAAAGACGTCATTTTATGGAGGAGATTTTGGAAACTGAAAAAGGCCAAAATTTTGCTAAATCTAGAAAACCACACCTTGCTACCAAGGCAAAAATGTAGTCAAAGGAGTCAAAAGGCACCCCTGTTGAAGAAAGCTTCCCTTGAATGAGATGATGTGGATGTCAGTTCTCGAAAAAACTTGTCTTTATGAGATCTGTTCAACTCCAACCCAGATTTTCAATGAACTTGTCAACCAACGTGTGAGACAAATCAAACTATGTCAATAGTTGATTGCTAGAGCATACAAGATAGAAGGTGAATTAGTGAATTCTAAAGCAAAAGTGCCACTGCTGGCCAGGGGCGCTCTTATTTTTGAGACACTTGATGAGGTAATCAACATCTGCTCTATACAAGGAATTTGTTTAACTCCCTCCCAACTTCACGATCAATCCAACATGTTCATAGGACTTGTCAAATATTCGAAGGATGAGATCAAGCAAAAAACACTAGGGATGGAGATTGAATGAAGAACATTGAAAATGACTAAGTACCAAGGGAAAAGTGCTCCTTCTAAAGAAAGGTGCCCAGTCTTTGTGGCATCTAGATGCAGTCTATTTGCTTGGAGACCTCCAGGATGACATCCTCCACTTCAATCAATCTCAAAAATGAAACCACTAGTACAGGCAATAGACAATTCAATCAACTAATGATGGAGATCAAACTAAGGCAGTTCACAACATGAATATAATCAGTCAACAAGTCAAAAGCACCCCTGCTAGCCAGGGCCACCCTTGGGTTTAAAGGACCTGAGCAAAAATTCAAGAGTTGAGATGCTAGTCATCCTTTCCAAGATTGAACTAGTCATCCAGTGAATTGTCAAGTAAAGTCATCAGACTTGTCAGTCGATGGTGATATCAGATAGAAGCACATACGGTCTAAAATGATGAAAACGAAGAACAGTCATGAAAATTGACTAAGTTGGGGCCAAAAGCACCCTTATTGGAGAAAGGTGCCCTTTAATCTGGAGCCTCAAACTCAGGTTTTTGGCGTGATTGCTCCTAGGAATACCTCTTCAGTATGGTTCTATGTCAACAATAGATTTGTTGGCAGCTGCCTAAGATCAACTGAATGATCGAGAGCAAGGATCAAACAAAGGCACTTTAGCTTGTAAATAGTGAAAAAGTGCTCAAACTCAAAATGGACGCCTTAAATGGTCAAGGCATGTTTTGTTGACTTAAGCTAAGATATTTTGGAGGAAAAATTGGCCAAATCATCCCACTATTAGTGGAAATCAACTTTTTGAACTCCAGATCAATCCAAATAAGGCTTAAGACATGAGTTGGCACCCAAACTTCAAGGATTCAGGCCTGAATCACTATATATCACTCTAGGTGTCCCTTTTTCATTATTTATTTTGCAGGTTGAAGATCAAAACAACGAATTGCTCTCAAAGACATCTTTTCAAGATCTGACAGGGGTTTTGGACCGTTCTTCAATATTTTTTGAAGATCAATGGCATAAGGAGATTTCTTCTTAGAGGTTGAATCTAGAGGCAGATTTTCTCAGGGGGACAAATAGTAACTTCCAATCTACCTCTTGTCTACTTCCTCTTTTCTTGTCGTAGGTTTTCTTGCATGTCACAAAAATCAGTAGGCTACCATAGATTTGACCAACTAGGTATGATCAACATAATTTTCTAGTAAAACCCATCTCGCTAAAATTTCCAAAAACATCAAACTTGTTGCCCCTATTTTTGGGATTTTTTATGAAAAAGTCTCAAAATAAAAAATCTAAGGAATTGGGTTTGTTCAGCATTGAAGCACGAACAAAACCCATGTGCCAAATATTTTTCAAAAAAATACTTCTTAGCAAGCGCTATTTTTAGGGGTTTTCAGAAATTGTCAGAAGAGGGTTGTGTGCACAACCAATCTTTAAGTCTTTTAGGATGCAGTACTACCAGGTGCAATACAAGACCAAGACAACCTTGTACCATTATTTCCTGAAAATGACTGACACAAACTTACATTAGGAGAACCTAGTGGTCGATTTAGAAGATTTGGAGGGCATGAATGAAATCACACTACAAAACATAGAAGGATTTGTGTTGCTTCAAGCTTCGTCCATCCCCATCACATTACAGAGTGTGGAGCTTGTAATTTCTTGCATTAAGCATTACAATCCTACCACGAGACATTGAAAAATGTTTTGATATTCCACCATGACCTACCAATGTGGTCATATCGATGAAAGAATGAGAAAAGGAAATCAAAGCATCAAAGGACAAATGTTTGCAGAAAATGACAAAACAATGGTTAAAGGTGAAAAAGACCAGCTTTCCCAAATTGGTTGGACAAGGAGAATTCAAAGATGAGTATGTAGTGTTGATCACTCTACTCAGCAGGATCACTAGACAGGAAGAGGGAAATTAGTTTCAATCATGGATGTTCTACATCATTGCCAAGATTATTAGCAAAAGAGAACACTACGACCGGGCCACCCTGATCAGTGAGAAACTCCACAAAAAATTATTGGGTTTCTAGAGGCTCATAGTTTCCACATGTGTTCCTACTTGGTATACCTAATTTCCTTCCAAGGAAAGTTCAGGACACTGAACAATGTGGGTACCATAGGTGTGCAAAAGGTCCATGAACAATTTTCTCATCTTGAGTTTACTCAAGAAGAACGACACTTCAAATGAATAAGTGACCTCTTCATTATGCACATGGTACGAGACCTTGACCATGACATGCATGTGTGTATATGACCAACAACCAAGGAGGCAATGGTGGAATGGGTGGATTGGTTTATCCAATTCCCCACCTTCATCTACATACGTGTGTATGGTTACAATGGTCATCCCGCCATGATGCCATGCAACCCTTCAGATAGGGTAGTCTTCATGGAATTCCCCAGGCAGTTGGCTAAAGTTCACACTTACCTACGCCTAAAGAAGAAGATAGCTAAAAACTTTCCCATTTAGATGGGACTCTATAGATTTAGAACAACAACAATTGCCAAGTTGATGAGCCAAGAAACGGTGAGACTCAATCTCAAATACCTCATTGAGAGAAGGTCATATGATCCCAGAGGCCTCTATGTAATGCATCTTGAGCAACACTCATCGCATGAATCTTCTATGGAAGATTACTGGGTCAATTGTGATGATGAGTTTGAGGTACGAAGAAGGAACTATAGGAGGTTTAGGCTCTCACAAATTGCTGACTTTATGTCAGAAGACATTGAGGGCTTATCTGATGATGAAGGGAAAGTCATTCTCCCCTCATTCTTCGTAAATTCAGTGGAATCACAACCACTTGATCAAAATAGTGGATTGGTATGCTAAAAAAAATACATCTATAGAGGAGAGAACGAGTATAGTTGTAAGAAACAGTCAACTCTACCTAGACAACAAGAAGACAAGGTAGTACTTCCCCAAATAGAGCCGCCATCGGTTTAGTCTACACTACCTTCCATGTCAAGGAAGAAACCAAAATAGAAGAAGTGGAAAAATCCTCCCAAAGGGATGCAAATATCAGGATACATGAAGGGGAGAACATAGGGGTTACATGTGGAGACAACCACACACACACACCTGAGATTGTAGAGACCGCTACAGCCGAGCCAGCGATTGAGATAGTCACTACAGAGACAGAGCCAATAGCAGAAGCAACAGTGGCATAAATGGTGCCTATGATAGAGATAGAGGAACCTACATCACCACCATCATAGTAGTCACAAGTCCCCATCGACTTGGACTCTCCACCAAGGGACATCACTCCAACACAATCTCATTCATCAAGCATTCAAGTGCCCAATATTCCTCCTTTCAGCGAGGCTAGCCGAGATTCTATCTGGCTTGAGGGATTCCTAGGAAGGAAGAGGGAAAGGCCATCATACAAGATTTCCTTCACAGAGTTTTATCATGTCCCACAAGACATGACAACAAAGAAATTGAAGAAGCAAGTACATGTGGAAAGGAATGCAAAGAAGGAGTTCATTATAGAGACTGTTGCCCCACCTAAGGATAAAAACATACATGAGGTACAAGTTGAGGACTTCACATTGTCCAAACTCAACCTCAAAAAGACCACATGTCAGGTGGAGGCAGACCTTCTCAGAATTGCCTCAGTGAGCATCCAAGAGAGGATGGATAAGGATGGAAAGGAAAAAGCAACCTTAAAGGCTAAAAATCAATAGTTGAGAATGTACATTTCTAGCTTAATGCACGACAACTCGAACGTCTCAGCCTTGCCATAGGAATTGTTGGATCTTCTCGCAGAGTAGAACCATCATCAGTTGATGACATATGGAAGACACTTGATAGATCAAGTGGGTGAGTTTGTTATCAGAGGATGATGTATACTGGTGGAGCTATACCAGTTAAGGGATAGAGCACATGGACTCTGAGCATAGATTCAACAGTCGAAGAAAAAGCAGAAAAGAGGCCAGGCGATGAAATCACAATTGTAGAATTGCAATTGGCATATCAATCAGTCTTCGCTGAGGAAAGCAAGCAACATCTTTTTGCTTGGAAAGAACAACTGGCATACAAGGTGAAATTCTATGATGCCAATTCAGTAGAACTGATTGACTACTGACGAGTCATCACAAATATTATCAACTTCGCAAGAACGTTCGTAATATCCTTCCCTCACATAGAATATCAGTGTGAGGGAGGAGAGTACATTGAGCTAGTTACAATGCATAATTAATTCTGAGATGTCATCCATAACACCTTCCTCGATGATCTAGACGGTTACAAGTTGGCCAAAGTGGCAGCCTTGTCTACCAAGTTAGATGACATAGTTGCCTAGTGTATTGACTTTCAACAACAACTTGTCACAGGCGAAGTAATGCTAAAATGCCATATCATCATCTTGCAAAACATTAATTACCTAGAGGCTGAGGAGGTCAATGAATGGATAGAGACACTATTGACCAGTGGTGAGTTGTAAAAGCACCTCAAGAAGGACATCCTACCCTCCAAAAAGGCATTAAATGTGACTAGAGTTAACTTGATGCCCCTTTCCAAGTTAACTCCACGTCCCATAGACCATGCATTGTCAGATCCCACTAATTGAGGATGTTTAATTTGACTTCCATAATTTGTGGATCTCAAATCTCCACTAAACGTGGATGTCTATTTTGGAGGCACACTTTGTAATAAAGTTCACATTTAGTTTAGTTTTAGTCAACTGAAGTAGTTTTCCAATTGACTCTTTGTTTAGTTTCAGTTAACTGAAGTAGATTTCTAGTTAACTAATTGCTCACCTACGTTTAGACATAGGAATAAATCTTGCTGATTGGAAAGAACTGATTGTTAACTCAAGGAGATTTTAGGGTTTCCTACTCCTTTGAGTTCTATAAATAAGAGCCTTGGGCTCATTATTGGTCAACCTTTACTTACTATGTAAAATTGTTGCTCCATTGTTGCCAAAAAGTTTGAAAGTGATTATTTGTTCACTCTTGGATGAGAATTAATTGGTTTGATAAGCAATTGTGCATGATTTCATGTCTTTGCATGTCCCAATTCTTTGTAACTCATTGAAGAAATTTGAAGAAAATCAGAAGGCGCTTGCATTTTGATCCAAATATTTGAGTTCTTTCAATGATTTTTGTTTATAGGTTGTTGTTTCAATCTCCTCCTTGGACAAGGGTTCCTCCTCCTTGGATATTTTTTCATTTACAACTATCATTTCATGTTGTTCAATGAATTGTATTTCAACCTACACTTTGGACAGGTGTCATCACCTCCTTGGAAATCTTGTTAGCCAAGGCATCATATATTGTTGTTTCTATTAAGCTGTTTCCTAGCCTATACCTTGTAAAGGAGTTCCTCCTCCTTGGAAAGTATAAGATCCAACTTACCATAAAGAGTGTTTGCTTGCTCAAAGCCATATTTCCACCATAGATTTGAGAGTTCAGAGCCTCAAACTCATTCTGGCAAGATGGTCGGACCAAGTAATCCAACCATACATTCCCGCTCCTATGCCCTCATGCTTTGTTTATCTTGGGGAGATATGATAGATTAAAAGCTAGTTTAGTCATAGTTAAGATCTACAGAAACCATAGAAAATATTAGCTACGACGCATTGTGTTTGTGCACCCTTTTGTCCTGCCACTGAGTAAAAAAGATATGAACCTTAGTCTATTGTACTTTTTTAATGCATAACTTCAGCAAAGAGGGATCTTCCTCTCTATAATCCGAAGGAGTAGTACTATAACACTTGCAATAGTTGACCATTTCCAATAATCACTCCAGAGGTGCTAATTGAAACACCAACAATTTTCTAGTGCCCACCGTGGGGAAATGAGGCACAAAACTTCAAGAAAAAGCTAAGGCTTTTATGTCACAAGAATGACTATTTGGCGTCCTTAGGCCCCAATAGAACAACCTGATCTTTCTCTAGCAACTCTCCAACCAGATCTTACATACATTGAAGGAGAGCAATAAGACATCATCAATAGTCTACATATCTTCATCTTTGAAAAGAATACATCACCTACTCAGTTAAGAGTCACAGCCATTACTCTAGATGAGGAAGAAAGAAAAGCTGATCTTGCAGTTGAGAGACCAATATTACCACCTCCCACATGGCAGTAAGCATCCTGGCTCACCGAGTATATACGAGGAGGAGAACCAATCCTCTTTTTCAAGAAGACATTGAAGAAGCATCCGATACAAAGCAAATCTACCAAGAGGTTCGAGGACACCTTTTAGAAGAACCACAACAAGAACCTCCTACTCAAGAAATGGCCGACAATGTTAACATCAATAATGGAAATGGCCGTAATAATGGTAACAACAACAATGACAATGGCAATGATCTTTTCGACAATGGCCGAAATCCAAGAAATGTAAGACATCCTTCCCCATTGCCATGGGGTAATGTCATAGGTCCATTGGCCCTACAAGGTCACCATGAACTTTCCAAGGGATCACAAAATCACTTCCCAAGATTCTATGGTGATGGGACTCGACACCTCGATGAGCATATTTCAGCATTCACAGCGGCTTGTTCCGTTTTGTCTATTCCACATGAAGATATAGCCGTTCAACTCTTTGTCAAAACTCTTGAGGAAAATGTTGCCGATTGGTTCAATCACTTACAACTAGGTATCATCAAAAACTAGGAGGATATGAGTGAGAATTTCTTGGCAAGATTCAAACCTTCTGAAGACAACCATCAACTGTTTGCTCAGTTATCTAACTCTAAGATGGAGTCCATAGAACTAATGAGGGAGTTCATAGTGAGGTTTAACCACCTCATTACATGTCTTTCTCACATACTCAATCCATCAGATGAGATTCTAATGAGCAGCTTCATCAACACCCTTCCCTCAGAGATAGCCTTTTTCATAAAAGGAAGTCATGAAGAGGAATTGCTAGTCGCACAAGAGAAGGCTATCGAGCTTGAATATCACATGATCACCACGAGGAAGATGAAAGATGATGCTATCAAACCGCAAGTCCAAGCATCAACAGATCCACTATTACAAAAGGTAGCAAATGAGGTGACCATATTAAAAAGAAAGTCACCCAATCAAGGGCAGCAAGCACTACCCACACCACCGTCGTATCAAAAACAATAGTACCATCCTCACCAGCAGTGCCAATCTCAACAGCCATACCATCCAAAGAAAAATAATTTCCAATATTTCAACAACTTCAAGCCTAAGTTTTGAAGACCTCTGCCGAGATAGGCAGAGATTGAAAAGTCTAATTTGTTATGTTGTTTCCACGACTCAGACAAACACACCGGATGCACATGCCCTGAGAATCAAAGGATGAATCAGATCATGGGATATGCCGGGGATGCAACTCCAAGCTCAAGTTCTATACCTTCAAATGCGAACGTTGCCCCACCACAAATGAACAACTTCGATGGCAACTCCACAACGAGATACTTTCATAGCGAACCTATAAATCAAGAAGAAGAAGACTATCGTCAGTACTCTCTTGCTGTAAACCACGAGGACCTTTCAAAACCTGTGTTTACACGTGCCTAGCACTTCAAAGCACAAAAAGAAGAAGAGGAGAGACGGAAGTGAAACAAAAAGGGAAAATAAGCTTCCACTTCTAATCCCAAGTCTACACACAAGTATGTCACACCAAATGCTCAAGATCTACCTTCAACAAATTTTGACATTGTGATGTCTATGATGAAGACAAAGGTACAAATATCATAGCTGGAGTATCTCCAAGACCATCCTGATCAATTGGATCAAATTCTCAAGGTAGTACAGAAGCCAACTATAATTCAGCCCACATTGCTAAAATCTTTTGTACCAGCAGGAGAAAATCCAAAACCCTTCTACATATCTTTGTATATGGGAGGGTATAAACTCAAAAATTGCATAATCGACTCAGGGGCATCAGACAATGTCATGCCTTTACAGATCATGAACTCATTGGGTTTATCATCATGAAAACTCACAACAAGTGTTATTCACTTGAATCAAAACTTGTACCATTGGTAGGCCAATTGAAGGATGCTCAAGTAAGATTGACTTCCAACCCATAGAAGAAGATCATGATGACCATCCTTGTAGCTAACATTCCAATCAGTTATGGGATGCTCTTGAGCAGAAGCTTCTACATGACAATCCCACTAAAGAAAGGTAGCTTCAAGTTAGAACCAGAGGCTAAGTCAAGATTCATAGTGGTGAAATTGCAGGACCCCCAAGCTCAAGTGTTATATCAACACACATGTCCCAACACATATGCCATGCTGTTTGAAGCAACATAACAAGATGAAAGTTTTGCATACACCACACAAGCACTGAATGAAGATTCAAGAATGTGGACAATGAAATTCGATGGGAGTTGCTCAACATCAGACTCAGGAGTAGAAGTAGTCAATACTTCTCCCAAAGGAACACTATACCCATTTGATTATTGCTTACAATTCGATAACACAAACAATACTGCAGAATATGAGGCACTCATACTAGGCCTAAAAAACGCAAGGGATATGGGTATAAGATTCCTTCAAGTCAAACGCAACCTAGAGTTGATCGTCCAATAGGTAAGAGAATAATATTAAGTAAGGAAAATTCACCTTATGTCTTATCAACAAAGGGTGTGGAATGTGATCGACTGGTTTGAAGCATTCAACATTAGGTACATACCACATGAGAAAAATAGCAGAGCAGATGCCCTTGCGATATCGGCTGCTCTTTTCATGCCCCATTTTGACTTTCGTCTGAATGCCTTCGCTATTGAGCTCGTCTACAGGCTGGCTGTCCCTAAAAACTACAACAACTGGCATATCTTTAATGATGATGATGACATCAAGGAGTTCCTTTGCATGGGGGACAATTACCAAGAATTATTCTTTGAAGGAAGTGCTTCTCCTTTCAAACAATCTATAGTGGAAGATTTTGAAGCCATGAAATTTGACATCATCCAACTAAGAGGCAACAATATCCCCAAGGGTTTAGTATCCTTGGAGAATATATTTGATAGACATGACAGACGTGTTCAGGATCAAAGGAATTCTAACAACAAGATGTCAATTGATTACCAAAAAGTCAACATTGGTATAGAAGATAAGCCTCGGCTTTTCAACTTAGGAAAATGTTGCACTGTAGAGGACAACAACAAATTCATCTCCATATTCAAGCAATATCGAGACGTCTTCACATGGTCCTATGAATATTTGAAAGCATTAAAAACAAAGGAATTGTCCCATACAATTCCACTCAAGTCTGATGTCAAGACTTTTAAGCAAAAGTAGAGACACTACAACCTGCATGTCCAAGACATAATCTACACGGAGGTAAAAAAGATGGTGGATGGGAAGATAATATTCCCAATGCACTATTCTACCTGGGTGTCGATTATAGTTCCTGTACACACGAAGAATGGAGAAATATGGATCTGCGTGGATTTCAGGAACTTGAACTAGTCATCGCTAAAGGATATTTACCCTTTGCCTATCATGGAGTATACATTGCAAATGGTAACTGGTTCAGAGATGTCATTACTTGACAGTTTTTTCAGATACAACCAGATTGTAGTGGCCGAAGAAGATCAACTCAAAACAATGTTCACCACCCCTTAGGGAATGTTCACCTATGAGAGGATGCCTTTCGGCCTCATCAACGTTGGTGCTACTTTTTAGCGAGCCATGGACTTGGCGTTTGGCGACTTAAAATACAAACTGATAGTCGTCTATCTTGACGACCTTACCGCATTCTCAAAGAAGTGGCAAGATTATTTTCAGCACTTAGTGAAAGTGTTCGAGAGGTGCAGGTACCACCACATATCATTGAATCTGAAAAAATCCATCTTTGCAGTGATAGAAGGTAAGTTGCTAGGTCACATCCTCTCTAAGGAGGGGACTTGGATAGACCCTATCTGGGTTGATGTAATCAAGGACCTGACTCTCCCTATAAATAAAATTGGGGTACACTCCTTCAACAAAGCAAACTTCATACAGAGATTTGTACTTGACTTCTCAGAGCTGACCAAAGACATCTCAACAATGATGAAGAAGACGAATGCCTTCAAATGGACCGAAGAAGGAAGGAAGGTGTTCGAGAAAATAAAGGAAGCCATAAGTAAAGTACCAGTGTTGGTTCGACCTGATTTAAATAGAGTTCATTCTTTATTGTTATGCATCGGAACATACTCTCTCTACCATATTGACCCAGAAGTTGAATGAAGAAACTAAGTCACCGATCACTTTCATGAGCAGCAACTTCAAGGATAGTGAGTCTCGGTACTCCCTGATAGAGAAAAATGCATATGTAGTTGTGAGGGCTATCAAGAATTTTAGATTCTACATCCTAAACTCCCACACCACTGTGTATGTTACAGACCCCATGGTATAAAGTGTCCTTACTCAATAGGAGATGGGCACCAAAAGAGGCAACTGGATTGCAAGAGTCTAGGAATATGACTTGGATATCAAGCCTACCAAGCACATCCATGGGAGAGGTCTATGCCAACTCATGGGAGAAGATGGTGATCTAAAGCACCAAGTTGTTGATGGCATCCCAAGAATGGAAATGGAAGAAGACCTCCCAATGGTCTTACTAGTTGAATCTGCTCAAGAATGATACACAAAATTGTGGTACTTTATGACCTATAGGGAATACCCAACACACTTGGGTAAATAACAGAGAAGAACTTTAAAACTACAAGCACAAAGCTATGTGCTTAGAGGAAATGTTCTATACAAGTGTGGGATTGATGAAACGTTCCTACTATGCATCAATAAGGACCAACAACAACAATTGTTGGAAGCATTTCATAATCAAGCATGTGGTGACGACTTCTCATCAAGGGTCACTGCATTCAAAATCCTATGGACATTGTTCTTTTGGCCAACTTTGTTCCACGACGCATATGAATGGGTGCACAGATGCACATTGTGCCAACAATTTGTTGGTAAACTCAAACTGAAAGCCCTTCCACTAAGGCCAGTGGTGATAGATGCTCCATTTCAGCAATGGGGCATAGACTTTGTAGGGCCCATCAACCCACATTCTAGTAAGGGGCATGTCTATGTCCTTACGATGACAGATTACTTCACTAAATGGGTTGAGGCAATCCCTACGAAGCAAGCTACTTCTGAAGTAGTGTGTAACTTCCTCAAGGAGAACATCATTACATGCTTCGAAGTACCAAGAAATATCGTGATCGACAATGCTACAAGATTCTCGTTAGAGGAGTTAGTAGAATTCTATCTCAACTATGACATCACATTGTCCCACTCTTCAGATTACTATCCACAAGGAAACAAACAAGCCAAGTCATCTAATAAGAACATAGTCACAATCATGCACAAGATGATTGATTCCAATCAACGGGTTTGGCACCAAAAGTTGTAAGACGCTCTTTGGGCTGATAGGATCATGCCCCAGAGAGCTATCAACACTTCACCCTTCGCTATCCTATATGGCACATAAGTTTTGTTACCTATCACTCTAGAGTTGTCCGCCTTGCAACTAGAAACCATAATAGAAGATGAGGAATTCAAAGATCCCATTGAGAAATGCATCTTGTGCCTAATAAAAATTCAAGAACAGGTGGAGATAGTTGATAAAATCACTCAACACCAAGAGCGAGTGAAGAAGATCTTTAAAAAGAAGGCTCGACAACGAGACTTTGAGATTGGAGACAAGGTCTTGTTATGGGACAAGAGACATGAACCAAAGAGAATGCATGGTAAATTTGAATCCCTTTGGTTGGGGCCATTCCTGATCCATGATATTGCAGGGGAGAATTCCTACATTCTCTCAATTCAAATGGAAGGCTTTTCCCACTGCCCTATAGTAGGAAGTACTTGAAACATTTCGTCCCTTCGGGGATGGGGTGAGTACTTTGTGAATATTTTTCTTTGCTTTAACGCTATGTTGTTATGTGTTTCCCCATTCAGTAAAGTATCATCGTGTTGTAGGTGATTTCTTAAGTAGTCTTGTTGTAGGTGAATAAATTAGTGAGCCCAATAAATAGGTGAACTCTAATTTTTAGGTGTATTAGGAAATAATTCCTGACTCTGTTACCCAACTAATAAGAGTACTGGTCTGTAAAACTAGAGATTCTTGGTTCTCCTATGTCGTAGGTATTCGACATGGTAACCAGATGGAACCTAATGTTGTACCCAAAATATTTTTTTGGCAATCTACTTAAATTGAGCTAAATCATGTAAAAATGTTGTCGAAAGTTTGTTTTAGGTCAAACCAAACATAAGGTCTTTGTAGGTTTCTATCAAGGAACATATGTGTAAAATTCTAAAAAATAGGACCTTCTTAGAAATGATTGAAAATGTTTTTTATAGGATTAATCAACTTCACGATCACACTGGTCAAGTCAAAATCATCAAAAAGAATGTTTTGCTCTGGTAGGTCTATTTCTATTTTTCAGGAACATAGTTAGGAGCTCTGTAGCCATTAATGGTAGATTGGCCAGTACCAGGTGTTGAAAGCTATGCTTCAAAAGCTTCAACGACACAACCATGGTGGGAAAGGATAAAAAAGATGTCATTTGATGGAGGAAATTCTGGAAATTGAAATAGGACAAAATTTGGCTAGCTTTGGAAAACCACGCCTTGCTACCAAGGCATAAATGCAGTCAAAGGAGTCAACAGGCACCCCTGATGAAGAAAGCCACCCTTGAATGAGATGATGCTGATGTCAGTTCTCGAAGAAAATTGTCTTCATGAGATCTCTTCAACTCCAACCCAGCTTTGTAATGAACCTGTCAGCCAACCTGCGAGACAAATCAAACAACGTCAATGGTTGATCGCCAGAGCATACAAGATAGAAGGTGAATTAGTGAATTCCAAAGCAAAAGCACCCTTGCTGGTTAGGCACACCCTTCTTTTTGAGACACCTGATGAGGTAATCAACAACTACTCTATACAAGGCATTTATTTAACTCCCTCCTAGCTTCGCGACCAATCCGACAACACATTCATAGGACCTGTCAAATAGTCAAAGGTTGAGATCAAGTAGAAAATGCTAGGGATGGAGACTAAATGAAGAACATTGAAAATGACTAAGTACCAAGGGAAAAGAACCCCTACTAAAGAAAGGCGCCCAGTCTTTGGGGCATCCAGATGCAATCTATTTTCTTGGAGACCTCCAGGATGACCTCCTCCACTTCAATCGATCTCGACAACGAAACCACCGACGAAGGCAATAGAGAACTCAATCAATTGCTGACAGAGATTAAAATAAGGTAGTTCGTAACATGAATATAATCAATCAACAAGTCAAAAGCACCCCTGTTAGCCAGGGGTGCCCTTGGATTTTAAGGACCTGAATAGACCTTCAAGAGTTGAGATGCTAGTCATCCTTTCTAGGATTGAATTGGTCATCCAGTGAATCTTCAAGAAAAGTAATCAAACTTGTCAGTCAATGGTGATATCATATCGGAGTACGAAGGGTCTAAAATGATGAAAATGAAGAATAGTCATGAAAATTGACTAAGTCAAGGCCAAAAGCACCCCTATTGGAGAAAGGTGCCCTTTAATCTGGAGTCTCAAACTCAGGTTTTCAACATGATTTCTCCCAAGCATACCTCTTCAAGATGGTTCTATCTCAACAACAGATCCATTGGAAGCTTCCTGAAATCAACTGAATGACCGAGAGCAAAGATCAAATAGAGGCACTTCAACTTGTAAAATAGTGAAAAAGTGCTCAAAATCAAAATGGATGCCTAAAATGGTCAAGGAAACTTTTTTTGACTTAAGCTAAGATATTTTGGAGGAAATCTTGGCCAAATCATCCCATGATTAGTGCAAATCAACTTTTTGAACTCCAGATCAGGTCAAATCAGGCTTAAGACATGAGTTGGCACCCAAACTTCAAGGATTCGGGCCTAAATCACTATATATCAACTCTAGGCATCCCTTTTTCATTATTTCTTTTATAGGTTGAAGATCAAAACAAAAAATTTCTCTCAAGGATGTCTTTTCAAGATCTAATAGGGGTTTTGGAGCGTTCTTCAATATTTTTTGAAGATCAGTGGCATAAGAAGATTTCTTCTTAGAGGTTGAATCCAGAGGAAAATTTTCTTAGGGGGACAGATAATAACTTCCAATCTACCTCTTGTTTACTTCCTCTTTTCTTGTCTTAGGTTTTCTTGCATGTCACAAAAATCAACATGCTACCACAAATCTGACCAACTAGGTATGATCAACATAATTTTCTAGTAAAACCCATCTCGTCAAATTTTCTAGAAACAACAAACTTGCTGCCCCTATTTTTGGGGGTTTTTCTGAAAAGTCACAGAATAAAAAATATAAGGAATTAGGTTTGTTCAACATTGAAGCATGAACAAAATCCATGTGCTAGATTTTTTCAGAAAAATACTTCTCGACAAGTGTTATTTTTAGGGGTTTTCAGAAATTGTCAAAAAAGGGTCATGTGCATAGTCAATATTTAAGTCTTTTAGGATGCAATACTCCTAGGTGAAATACAAGACCAATATGGCCTTGTACCGTGATTTCCTGAAAATGGCTGACACAAACTTATATCAGAAGAACCCAGTGGTCGATTGAGAAGATTTGGAGGGCATGAATCAAATCACACTACAGAACATAGAAGAATCTAGGCTGCTTCAAGTTGCATCCATCCCCATCACATTATAGAGTGTGGAGCTTGTAAATGCTTTCATTAAGCATTACAATCCTACCATGAGAGAAATCTGATCAGTGGATGGAAGGGTAATCTACAGCTAGAAACCAAGGGACATTGAAAAATGTTTTGATATTTCGCCATGCCCTACCAACGTGGTCATATCAGTAAAAGAATGAAAAAATAAATTTGAAGCATCAAAGGAAAAAATGTTTACAAAAAATGGAAAAATAATGGTTAAAGGTGAAAAAGACCAGCTTTCCCAAATTGGTTGGATGAGGAGAATTCAGAGACGAGTATGCAGTGTTGATCACTCTACTCAGCAAGATCACTGGATAGGAAGAGGGAAATCAATTTCAGTTGTGGATGTACTACTTCATTGCCAAGATTATCAACAAAAGAGAACACTATGACTGGGCCACCCTGATCAGTGACACACTACACAAAAAAATTACTAGGTTTCTAGAGGGTCATAGTTTCCACATGTGTTCCTACCTAGTATACCTGATTACCTTCCAAGGAAAGTTCAAGACACTAAACAATGTGGGGACCTTAGGTGTGCAAAAGGTCCATGAACACTTTTCACATCTTGAGTTTACTCAAGTGGAACAACACTTCAAACGGATAAGTGACCTCGACCATGACATCCACATGCGTATATCACCAACAACCAAGGAGGCAATGGTGGAATGAGCCGATTGGTTTATCCAATTCCCCACCTTCACCTACATATGCATGTATGGTTGCAGTGGTCATCCCGCCATAATGCTATGCTACCCTTCAGATAGGGTAGTCTTCATGAAATTCCTCAAGTAGTTTTCTGAAGTTCACATTCACCTACGCCTGAAGAAGAAGATAGCTACAAACTTTTCGATTCAAATGGGACTCTCTAGATGTAGAACAATGGCATATGCCAAGTTGATGAACCAAGAAATGGTGAGACTCAATCTCAAATACCTCATTGAGAGAAGGTCATATGATCCCAAAGGCCTCTATGTTGCACATCTTGAGCAACACTAATCACATGAATCTTCTATGGATGATTACTGGGTCAATTATGATGATGAGTTTGAGGTAAAAAGAAGGAACTATAACAGATTTAGGCTCTCACAAATTACTGACTTTATGTTAGAAGACATTGAGGGATTATCTGATGATGAAGGGGAAGTCATTCTCCCCTCATTATTCATAGATTTAGTGGACTCACAATCACTCAAAAGAGTGGATTGGTATGCTAAGGAAAATACATCTATAGAGGAGAGAATGAGTAGAGTTGTCAGAAATAGTCAACTCTACCTAGACAACAAGAAGACAAGGAAGGTAGTACTTCCCTGAACAGAGCCACCACCAGTTCAATCTACACTACCTTCCACGTCAAGGAAGAAAACTAGATAGAAGTAGTGGAGAAATCCTCCCAAAGGGATGCGGATGTCAAGATACACGAAGGGGAGAACATAAGGGTTACATGTGGAGAAAACCACACACACACCCGAGATAATAGAGACCACTACAACCGAGCTAGTTATTGAGATAGTCACTGCAGAGACAGAGCCAATAGAAAAAGCAACAGCAGTAGAAATGGTTCTTGTGATAGGGATAGAGCCACCTACATCACCACCATCACAACATTCACAAGTCCCCATCAACTTGGACTCTCCACTGAGAGACATCACTCCAACACAGTATTATTCATCGAGCATTCAAGGGCCCAATATTCCTCCTTCCAGTGAGGCTCCTAGGAAGGAAGAGGGAAAGGCCATTATACAAGCTTGACTTCATAGAGTACAATCATGTCCCACAAGACATGCCAGAAAAGAAATTAAAGAAGCAAGTACATGCGAAAAGGAATGTAGAGAAAGAGTTAATTATAGAGACTGCTGCCCCACCTCAGGGAAGAAACATACATGAGGTACAAGTTGAGAACTTCACATTGTCCAAACTCAACCTCAGAAAGACCACACATCAGGTGGAGGCAGAACCTCTTGAAATTTCCTCAGTGAGAGTCCAACAAAGGATGGCTAAGGATGGAAAGGACAAAGCAACCTTAAAGGCTGAAAATCAATAGTTGAGAATGTACATTTCTAGCTTAATGCACGAAACCCCGAAAGTCTTTTCCTTACCACAGGAATTGTTGGATCTTTCCACAGAGAAGAACCATCACCATTTGATGACATATGGAAGAAACTTGAGAGACCAAGTGGAGGAATTTGTTATCAGAGGATGATGTATATTGGCAGAGCTATAATAGTTAAGGGGTAGAGCACATGGACTCTGAGTAAATATTTAACAATTGGAGCAAAACATAGTAGAAAAGAGGCCAGGCAATGAAATCACAATTGAAAACTTGCAATTGGCATATCAATTAGTCTTCTCTGAGGAAAAAAGTAACATCTTTTTTATTGGAAAGAACAATTGGCATACAAGGTGAAAGCCTATGATGCCAATTTAGTAGAACTGATTGACCACCGACAGGTGGTCACAAATATTATCAACTTCACAAGAACATTGGTAATATCCTTCCCTCACATAGAATATCAGCATGAGGGAGGAGAGTACATTGAGCTAGCCACAGTGTAGAATCAATTCCAAAATGTAATCTGCAACACCTTCCTCGATGATCCAGATGGTTGCAAGTTGGCCAAAGTGGCAGCCTTGTCTACCAAGTTAGATGACACATCTGCCCAGTGTATTCACTTTCAGCAACAACTTGTCACATGCGAAGTAATGCTAAAGTGCCATGTCATAATCTTGCAAAGAATTAATTACCCAGAGGCTGAGGAGGTCAACGAATGGATAGAGACATTGTTGACCAGTGGTGAGTTGTAAAAGCACCTCAAGAAGGATGTCCTACCCTCTAGAAAGGAATTAAATATGACTAGAGCTAACTTGATGCCCCTTTCCAAGTTAAATCCACATCCCACAGATCATGCATTGTCAGATCCCACTAATTGAGGATGTCTAATTTGACTTCCATAATTTGTGGATCTCAAATCTCCACTAAACGTGGATGTCTATTTTGGAGGCACACTTTGTAATAAAGTTCACCTTTAGTTTAGTTTCAGTCAACTGAAGTAGTTTTCCAATTGACTCTTTGTTTAGTTTTAGTTAACTGAAGTAGATTTCCAATTAACTGATTGCTCACATACTTTTAGACATAGGAATAAATCTTGCTAATTGGCAAGAACTGATTGTTAACTCAAGGAGATTCTAGGGTTTCCTACTCCATTAAGTTCTATAAATAAGAGCCTTGGGCTCATTATTTTTCAACCTTTACTTGCTATGCAAAATTTCTGCACCATTGTTGCCAACAAGTTTGAAAGCAATTATTTGTTCACTCTTGGATGAGAGTTAATTAGTTTGATGAGAAATTGTGCATGATTTTGTGCCTTTGCATGTCCTAATTCTTTTTAACTCATTGAAGAAATTTGAAGAAGAAAATCAGAAGGTGCTTGCATTTTGATCCAAATATTTGAGTTCTTTCAACATTTTTTGTTTATAGCTTGTTTCAATCTCCTCCTTGGATAGGGGTTCCTCGGATATTTTTTCATTGACAGTTATCATTTGATGTTGTTCAATGAATTGTCTTTCAGCCTACACTTTGGATAGGTGTCATCACCTCCTTGGGAATCCTATTAGCCAAGGCATCGTATATTGTTGTTTCTAGTAAGTTGTTTTCTAGCTTGTACCTCAGATAGGGGTTCCTTCTCCTTGGCAAGTCTAAGATCCAACTTATCGTAAATAATGTTTGCTTGCACAAAGCCATATTTCTAGCATAGATCTGAGAGTTCAGAGCCTTAGACTCATTATGGCAAGACTATCAGACCAACTAATCCAACCATCCATTCCCACTCCTATGCCCTCATGCTCTATTTATCTTGGGGAGATAGGATAGATTAAAAGCTAGTTTAGTTGTAGTTAAGATCTGCATAAACTAGAGAAAAGCTTAGCTACAACGCATTGTGTTTGTGCACCCTTGTGTCCTGCCGCTGAGTAAAAATGATAGGAACCTTAGTCTACTATACTTTTTTACACATAACATCAACAAAGAGGGATCTTTCTCTCTATAATCCGAAGGAGCAATACTATAACACTTGCAATAACTGACCGTTTCTAATAAGCACTCCAAAGGTGCTAATTGAAACGACAACACAATATTTCCTTATTTTCAAAAATTACAAAAAAATATGTTAATGAAATGTTCTAATATGTGATAAATTTTGATTTAGGTGGCCATGCAAGATTACTAATTTTTCTTTTCTCAATCTTACAAATCTCCATTTTGATTTTGATTTCTAAAATGTTAATTTTGTCATTTATGTATGACATAGATAGAATGATAAGATTTGTAAGATGAAAACAATATTTTCTAAGGATATAAATGATTTATGATATATTTTATTTCAATCCCAATAAATATTTCAAATCAAATCCCAATAACATTTGTCTAGAAAAATAGAAAAATGGAAGAAAATTGAGATGTTCAAATCCACACTCCAAGATAAAATTACATGTATTTTCCCATGACCTTAGTTAAAATAAAGTTGATACAAGTCTTTTTATATTCATGTAATAGGATCTAACATGGTTTTCATTTTTGTATTGATAATAGTTTACCAAAATATTACATCAAAGGTTACATTTTCTGCTCAAAGCTTGTCAAAATACATATGAGCAGAGGTATATAATTTTAGTTAGATTTCTTCTCGATTTACAAAAAAATGTTTATCATCATAGAGTTTTCATGAGTTAATACTTTCAATGAATTGATTCATTCCACCCTATTGGTGGTTCACTTTTTGACATGTCTTCATTGTATTTCTTGTTGTGCTTCCTCATAAAATCTAGGTAATTCGTCATGAATGGGATGTTGTCCTCCTTGTTAAATGGATGTAATTCTTCGCATATTCAGCTCCATCTTTATAGACCTCCACTTTTTCATTTTTCCATAGCTTTATGAACTTGCTATTGGATACCTCTATTGTCATTGTGACCTATATTAAAATATTAGAAAATATGAGTCTTCTAAACGGAATCAGTAAGTGCCCTCCTTTTTCCTCAGAACCTTTCCTCATTTTTAGTTTTCCAAATAAAATACAATATCTCAGTAGATAACAATAACCTAAAAATACTTAACTTTTTATCTTTAATCCTTTAATAAATCCTATTATAATTCCCTGCCACTTTATCCTATTTAAGTACCCCCATCCTCTCAGTTCTATGTAGAACATGAACCAAATTTATTTAGCAAAGAAACATTCAAAGAATATATACTTGAAAGATTCAGGTTTTCTACAAAATTCACATATTTTCATACATTGGGAGGAGAAAACACTTGGAATTTTATGTAATAGAAGTTGTGATTTGAAACACACTTTCTTTGGTTCAATAATTTCATTCACATCCATTTAAAAATGTTGGCCAATTTTTTTCCTTTAATTCTAAGTTCCAACACTTATTTAAATGTTTGAAAATTTCCTGTGTGTTTACTAGTGACTTGTATAACAACTTATGTGTGTTTACTAGTGACTTGTATAACAACTTTTATGTGTTTACTAGTGACTTGTGTAACAAATTCTAGGTTTAATTTTTTCTAGATCAAATTCAACACTCCATTTTATCTTGTCCATAATTTAATTATTATGTACAAAAATTACTGGGCAGTGAACAATTTTAAATGCTTCTCTAAGGACAATATAATTCCTCCAATGAGAAGGAGGCAGATCAAATTCTAAGCCAAGAAAAGCCCAATTTTTGAGGTGAGAATTACATATTATATCCTTAAAAAATCGGATACCTTTATTATTCCAATTTTTTTCTGAGCAACCTTATATTAATGCAAGGGGCTTTCCAATGTGATAAAGGTTCCACCATATTGAATTGGAGGGACATATTGTATTATTATTTCTATTAGCCATTTCTCTATTTTTTAACAAATGCCCAACTTGTTCCAAAGCCTTCCATATGATTTTGAACACATAGGATCCAACAAGGGTCATTGGGAAATTTCCAAATAATAAATCACAAAGGGGGAGGTGTTTCCATGCTTTTGCATTTTTGGGGGTTAATTTTTTTAGATCTTTCAACCCTAGTCCACTTGCACCCTTATCAAGACAACACCATTCCCATCTTACCGTTTTCCTTTTATTTTTTCCCCTCCCATCATACCATAAAAATTGTCTATTTTTTTTAGATATCATTTATTTAGTAGCTATTAAATAGCCACATAGAGGAATAATGCAAATTGTAAGAGGAGATAATTTTTTGACAAACTTCTAGCCTCCTAACCATTGATAAGTATCGCTTGTTCCATTTATCTATCTTTTTTTCAATTTTTTCCTTTTATCCAATTCCACATATCTTTTAGACACGTGTTTATAGAAAATGGGATACCCAAGTATCTCACCTGTTTTCTATCCCCCCATTGAAATCCATATTTGGTGAACTAAATAGGAGGAGTGTTTACCCAACTTAACATGATTGATTTTTCCTTTTATAACATTGCTCCAGATGTTACACAAAATATGTTTAGTTTATGCATCAAGTTTTCAAAATTCTTCTCTTCTAGATTAACAAGCAATGTTGTGTCATCAAAAAAATGAATATTCAAGAGATATTCCCCATTGGATAGGGTTAGTCCTTTAAACTTGGCTCTTTTAGATGAATCCCTTAAGATGTAGTATATATAGCATTAGATGCTATCACAAATAATACTGGGGCCAAAGGACATCCTTTCCTTATTGACCTCTATAGCAATAATTTCTTTGTTAATACTCCATTTATGTCCACTTGAGCAATTGCATCCTACATCAAAGTGATAACCATCTAACAAAACTTATGTGGAAATCCAAAAGCTTCTAATTTGATCAATATGAAATTTCATTCAATCTTGTCATATTCTTTTTCAAAATCAAGAAGCAACATACCTATCTAGGAATGATGGAGAAAAAAAGGTGGAAACTGAAAAGATAGAAGATCTCGACAATCTGTTGTCTCGAGTTGAAAAACTAGAAAGACAATTCACTAGGCTAATGCACTTCACGATTCAGGTCGTCCGATGTGCTACGTGAGGAGGTTGACAAAAATATTGCGGAAGGACCTAGCAACAAATGGGTGGGTGATGAGGTTCTGGATCTCCTCTTTGAGGAGTGGGATTGCTTAGCAAAGTAATGGGTTGGGTGTATGTTGTTGGTGGGTGGGTTTTCCTTTTATTGTCAGTTTGTTGTTGCAGTAAATTTTTGGTGTCTATCTATTGTTTCTGCTAGTGGACTATTTGGTGTTATTTTTTGTTTTTTCATCCTTTTTGGCCCTCTGGGCTCCTGGTGTAAAGGGTACTACACCTTGTAAATTCAACTCATCTTATAAAAAACATACCTATGTTTTGGTTGGACCCTTTTTCCCATTCCATATCCTCTCAACTTGTTATTAGATTCTCAAGTATATACCTACTTATGATGGATCCCGTTTAAGTGCTACCTATGAAGGAGGGAAGGATATCTACTAGTCTCAATGCAATGACTTTTGCTAGTATCTTATATGAGACATTTAGTAAGGTGATTGGCCTCTAATTTTTTATCAAGGATTTGTCACAACCTTTAGGAAATAGTTTAATTAAACCTTTATTAATATCTTCCCCAAGATATCCTCTCTTAATAGCTTTGGAGTAGACATGTTGTATGTCATCACTCACCCAATCTATGTTTTTTTGAAAAACTCTATAGGTAGACCATCTGCCCCTAGAGATTTGTCTTTTTTTTTATAATTTGAATTTCTTTTACAATCTCCTCCTTGATTATCTATTTTTCAGTCTTTCTTCATCCTCTTTGGAAATACTTTTAGGGATTACCTCTTTGCATTTAGCCCCAACTAAAATATTCTACAAGTTTCCTTAGATGTAAAAATGATTTTATAAAATTAATAAAATTGTTCTTTTACATCTTCTAGATCATTTGAAATCTTGTTTTCTACCCAAATAGAGCCTACCCTTCCTATTGCCCTTTTTTCTTTTAATACTCGAGAGAAAAAATTGGATCCTTTATCATCATTATTCAACCAATTCATTTTTCCATGATCTTTTGTCCTTGAATGTTATTAGTTTGGATTTTTCTCAATGATTTCTTAGCGAAACTTAATTCCTCATTCAAATTATCATTGCTAGGGTCCCTTTGCAAGGTAGCCTCTAGATTGAAGAGCTTTTCTTGTAGAGCATTTTCCTCTCTTCTATAATTCATAGCTTCTTTTTTCTTATAGTCTAGAAAATAGTTTTCTAGCCTTTAACATTATTATTCCATCTTTTTGTTACCATTTTTTCTTTTAGTATCCATTTGTTAATTTCCCTCAAAGTAAAGATCATCTCATTACAATCATTATCTTCTAACCTTTTTTGTATTTAGCATAAACTTGCCATCCTTCCTAATTTCTTTGAAATTTTCTTTTGCAATTATGATCTTTACATTGATAGGGTGGTGGTTCGACAATGTGTATGGATTCACTCTAACTCTATTGCCCCCTTTAGTTATATCAAAGCTAAAGAATTCTCTATTTGCATAGAACCTATCTAGCCTATAGTATATTCTTTTATTATCTTTCTGAAATTTACACCAGGTAAACTAAATATTATTGCTTTTTTTTTTTTTTCCCTCTATAGGGTCGAAGAGCTTGAGTTTTCTTTTCATCCTATACCAAAATCATTTATCCTCTCATTTACAAACCATGTTTAAGCTACCATATGTACCTTCAATTTTTTCAATCATATTGAAATCACCTCCCACTATCCATGGAATATCTTGTAGATCGTACATCCATTTCCACAAATATATGCTCTCCCTATATTCATTTGAGGTATATATTGAGCATAGGACAAATTTCTATTTATCTTTGTGTATAATTAACCAAATTTTCCTATTATAAGGTGAGACCCCATATTTTATCACAAATTGAGTCCATTTGTTAGATATCAAGATGGATGAGCCACCTTTTCCTCTTTCATGTTTGGTGCAAAACTGACCTAAGTATTTCCAAATAAATTTAATTTTTGTTTCAAGGGTAAATTTTACTACCTTTACCTCTTGTAAAAATACCACATTCTTGGCCAAGTCTTCATTTAGAAATCTCCTGACTCTATATTTTCTAGCTGGGGATTCTAGTCCACTTACATTCCAACTTGAGCAGTTAAAGATCATCAAGGTCCATTTTTTGTAAATCCTCCTCCCTTTTCCTAAACCTATCAAAGTATTTAAGAACCATGTATTATTTCTCTCTCCTCTTTGGGTAGGGTTCACCTACTCTTTTTCTACTTTTCCTTCTTTTTCTCCTTTTTTTGTTTTAACCTATTCTTCACCTCAAGAGTGCTCCCCTTCATTATTAGGTGTATCGTTTTCCCCATTTAGAGGGGGGATACTTTCCTCATGTAGAACCTTCCCCTCTGTGGTTTCCTTATTTATTAAGTTCCCCATGGCCCCTTTTGGATTCACTTTTTTAAACCAATCCCACTTTTCAATCCTTTTTACTATCTCTAATCCATTGGAACTAATTTCATGCCTAGAGTTAGAGCTAGACAAGCATAGTATATTGGGATAAGATTCCTCATTGGGTTTTGGATTTTTCTCTATAATTACCTTGTCCTTTGCTATTATTTCCCCCCTCTCATTTTTTTTTGAGGCTAATCTTTGAGCAAACATTTTTTTCTCATTGGTAGTATTAGACAACAACAACAGTTTAGGACTTCTTATTTTCTCTAGTGAAACTTTATTAGGGGTATGAAATTTTTGGTATGAGCCCTTGTTAGCCTTATTCAATGTATTTTCCTCAATTATTTTTTTGATTCTATTTACTATCTTTTTACCATTATATTGATATTCCCTATCAAAAATATTCTCTATGTTTTTGGGTGGCAAAAGGCTTTGAGCTTATAAATATTATATTATATTATGAGATTGATTACAGACATATCAAATTGGGATATCCAATATATGGCAGATAACCATTACAAACCTTTTGCTATGGCAGTTATAGTGGCTTCTATGATCCACAAACAACTACTAAAAAAATATAAAGATTAGATACATTCTTAACAAAACAAAGGAAGCTAGGCCAAAATTTGGCATACATTATCATTCTTGCATTGGAAGTACATCAACTAATTTTTCACCTTGCTGATCTAGAGGAGATGATGGAAGATCCCTTGGGATAAGAGCATGTCAAATGTGTACTAAAAGGGAGGAGATTGAAAATATACCTCTTTGATTCTTTCTGCTAAATATTCACCAATTTCTTTCACATTGTGATCAATTTCCCTGTTAAGGAAGCTGTCATTCTACATTTCCAAGGCTTGTTTGAAACCATCATACACTAAAAAAAAAGAAAGCTTATTCTTGAGATATCATCGAGGAAATAAGCTGCCTATAAATCCTTTTCCTTTGAAGAGGTCATACTGCTTGACTACACTTGCTACCGCTTCCTCTTCTAAGAGCTTTTCCTTAACATATTGTGATGTGATTTGATCAAAAAGAGGGAAAGATTGCAACAAATTGAGGCAATTGGAGAGGAATACTGAAAGTACTTGGGATGGGAAAATGAGCCTTGTTGCTTGTGGGTTGAGGATACCTTGACCGATAATGTCAGAGATGCTCTCTGCCACGCTGGGGAAATCTATTACAAACACTTGGTGCATATGAGCCTAGTCGAAGGAACCCAAAATTGGTATTTCCCATTTTTGAATTGGGATTGACACTTTGCAATTCCTTGACCTATAACCCAAATGAAACAATGCAATGTGAACAAGACATGGGAGGTGCTTCATTTAATTACAAATTTTTGACATAGGATATCTTGTTAATATCACCAAAGATGCAAAAACATGGAAAATATTGGAACTCACAAGAAAGAGTGAACAAATGAGGTCCTTTCAATGATGCAAGTTGATGCATCATAAACCTTAATTGTGTGAACCTACAAAATCCAAGCGTGTTAGTAAAAAAAATCACTCGATAAACATTAATGATATTAGACAATTTAAGACTCATAAATGAAATTATGAGTGATATTCGCTAGAGAGGATATCCCCTACTTTAGGGAATAATTTTATGGTGGCATGGTTATATGTAGTGACTTTATCTGTTTAATCACAACCTTGATTAGCAAGCCAATCTACTAGATAGTTTCCCTCCCTATAGCAATACAAAACCTCATATGGAGTGAATTGATCCAAAATTAACCAAAATTGCTTGAGGATATATTGAAGCTTCTAGTTTATGATATTCCTTTGTCTCCAAGCATTAATCATGATAAGTGAGTCTCCTTTAATTATGATATTGCTTATTTTTAGATATTTTTCCATCAATAAACCTTGAAGAAGATCTTGAGCTTCAACCACGTTATTTGTACTTGGAGGTAGTGAAATAGCTTTGGCACTAATAATGTTTCCCAGATGATCCCTGATTACACAACCACTTCCTAATCTCATTGGATTTCTTCTTGCAGCTCCATCAAAATTCAATTTGGACAATCCTTAAGGAGGAGGAACCCAAGATATCTTATTTTAGTCATTTTTTGATTTGCTTGTTGAAACATGCTACCTTGGAAAGGTAACCAAATATCTTTCCACTCTTTTAAGACTATTGAAATCTAATTTGTAAAAGATGAACTAATTTTCTTGTTCTTTTGTACAAAAGCATTGACTACTTCCAATATAGACTTCTCTAGTTTGTGAGAAGTTTGATCCACATTTGAGGATTGTTGTCTGGAGATTCTTTTATTATGCTCCCACCATATGCACCATAATACCATAGGTGGCGTGAATCTCCATAAAATTGCAAAAAGTGAAGATTTATATAGGATGGGCCAAATGTAGAATAATTATAAAATAGTATTTAACAATGGTGCAAACCAGTTTAACTTAAGCATGACTGTTGACCAACATTTTTGGGTAAATAGGAAATTCAAAAAAAGGTGATCAACATCCTCTAATTGATCTCCACATAAAACACATTTGAAGGGCTTTGATATTCCCAGTTTTGAAAGCCTTGAACTTGTTAAAATTCTTTTCTTTAGGACTAACCAAGAGATAAAACCCACCTTTGGGAGAATCATGCTATTCTAGCAAAAGGGAAAAGATCTTTGATGCTCTGTGAGGTCACCTTGATTGATTAATGAGTTATAACCTTGTTTAAATAAGTAGTTTCTTGATTTGGAGAGAGCCCAAATCAACCTATCTTGATATGAATATTTGTATATCTCTCTAGAGGATAAGATGTTTTGTAATATTTATTTTTCATGATTTTGAATTGGCATATTGTTGAGGGCTTTCCATGTTAGTACCCGAGAGTTAATAGTTGGTGTATCAAAGTAGTCTTGAACTTTCACTCCCTATAATGATGAAAGGATTTGTCATGTGGAATTGAGTTCTTGAATGTTCTTCAAAGGAGTATTCCCATTCCAAGAATCATCCCGAAATATTACTTGAGCTCCATCATTGAATTCCCAGGTGAGATATGGAGAAATTCCATCTCTACATGTACAAATGAAATTCCACATTGTCAAGCCTGCTGGGGGATTTGACATTGTAAAGATCCTGATTGGGGAGAGTGAATCTAGATATTTACTCTACATAATTCTAAACCACTTTATGTTTGGCTTTGAATACATGTGCCATACCAATTTGGAACCTAATGAAAGGTTCCTAGCTTCCAAGTTATGAATCTGTGCACCCCCTTTAAGTTTTTCATTGCATATTGTATCTAATAAAATTGGGGATATTTTTTTTCTTATCCAAATTACCTCAACACAAGAATTGTTTAATTATTTTCTCAATTTTATGAATGATAGTTTTAGGAGCTTGGAGCACTACCATGTATAGTAATTTGGTATTACTTGTAGCACTGTTTTGGCCATTAGAAGCCTCCTTGCTACTCAGATCCATCTTCCTTTCCATGAAGAAATGTTGGCTTGAATGCTAAGGATAACTTTATACTAGTAAGAGAATCTATTGGCTCCCGTGAAGAAAGGAATTCCCAAATATTGACATGGAAAATGGTCAATTATTTTTCCTTTCAACAAGCTATTTGTGTTGAAAATGTAAATCTTTGATTTTGATGCATTGATCATTTTTCCTGATGCAGAAGTATACTTTTCTAAAACCTAGTTGATTTGTTTTTCTTCAGTTATGGAGGCCTTTCCAAAAAGGATTATGTCATATGCAAATAGTGAATGGGTAGATGTAATATGTGTACCTAATATGAGGAATCCTTTCCATTTTCCTTGATTGTGAGCCGATTTGATGGATCTACTAAGAGCCTCTACTAAAATAATGAACATGAAAGGGGAGAGAGGATCACCTTGTCTGACTCCCTAGGAGGATTTGAAGAAACCAAAAGATTTCCCATTTACTAAGAATAAAAATTTGGCACCAAAGATACATGAATAAATCCATTTACACCACTTGGGTGTAAAACCAAATTTATTTAGAACTTGAAGCAAAAAATCCCACTGCACCATGTCATATGCTTTCATCATATCCAATTTAATGATGAATGCAAGTATTTTATTGGATTGTATAGAGTGTAGCACTTCATGGGCCACAAAAACTCCTAAAGTTTCTCTGTTGGGGAAAAAATCCCATTGCTCCTCATATATGATCTTGGAGATAAAAGGAAGGAGCCTCAAATAAATAGATTTAGTAAAAATCTTGTATATTATGTTGCACAAGGAAATGGGCTTGAAATCAGAGAAAGATTTTGGATTTTTTACCTTTGGAATGATTGTTATTTGAGTAACATTGAATTGTTTCAGTATTGTTCCTATTTTTCTAGACTCTTCCAAGGCTTGAAGAAACTCTATTGAGACGAAGTCCCAACACTTTTGAAAGAATCTTGTTGTTAAATCATCTGGGCCTAAAGCTTTATTAGGTGGCAAAGAGAAAACAATTGATTTTATTTCATCCATAGTAAAAGGTTTAAGAAAATTATAATTATCTTCTTGGGATATTAGAGGAGGTATGCAATATAATAACTAATTCCTATTTTGAGAAGATAAAGGATCAAATTACTTTGAATTGCTCAATAAATTAGAAAAGAACTTGATTTTTTCCTCTTGAATTCCTTGCTCATCTTGGATTAGATCTCCTATGATTGCATCTTTGATAGAAAAAATAGTATTACCTTGTTTCTTGATTTGAGTGGAGGCATGGAAGAATTTTGTATTCTTGTCACCATCTTTCTACCACAATTGCATTGATTTTTCTCTCTAATATATTTCTTCTCTGACAAGAAGTTCTATCCATTCTTCTTGCAACAATTTTTGTTGCTCATATGATCTTGCATCTAGATCAGTGGATATAATTTGATTATTTATTTTTTCTAAAGACTTCTACACAAGTTATTTTTGCACAAATATATTTTTAAACACATCAATATTCCATATTCTAATTTTTACTTAAATTATATATTGCAATTTTTTGCACAACTAAAACATTCTAGAACCTTGGAAAAGGGGGCAAAAAACCACCATTGTTGAAGAAGTGGTAAGAATTGGCTATGCATGCACCATATTGATTCAAACTTGAAGGAGGGACTATGATGTTGATCTAGATTTGTATCTCTTATAAAAATGAATATTGCATAATGGTCTGAACTTGAAAATGACAAAATTTCTATGGAAAGATCATGATTTTCAATCATCCAGTATGGAGAAATCAAGAACCTATCTAATCTTTCTGCAATTTGGAGGAAATCTTTGTGTCTATTAGTCCATGTGAATCGTCCATTTCCTAGTTCCAAGTCAACGAAAGCATTATCATTGATGAAGGAGGAGAAATCTTCCATGGATTTTTTAGGGGAAAGGATGCCTCCTTTTTTTTCCTCCATTGAAGATATTGCATTAAAATATCTTGCTAATAAATATTTATCATTTCCAATCTGATCCAAAGTTTCAAAAATTGTATCCCAAAGTCTCTTTTTATCTAGATTTGAAGATGGTCCATATACATTGATTAACCAAAAGGAAATACTGAAATGGGATACCTTGACCAACATCCAATTATTTTAGATTAATACTTCCTCTATTGCTATAGAATTTGGATTGCACAAAATTCCCATCCCTCTTGAAGCACCTTGAGCCATTGAAAAAGAATATTTCCACCTAGACCAATGTTTAAATATTGAATCAGTCATGTCTCAACCCAGTTTGGTTTCCTGTAGAAGGAATACATTTGCCCCACAAGCATAAATTTAACACTTGATGAGGATTCTTTTGTTAGGGGAATTAATGACCCTAACATTTCAAGAAAGTATTCTCATTGACCTCAAGGAGAGTGACTCCTTGGTTGAGCGTTCTTGTCCAGAGATGATTGAAGGGTTTTATCTAATGTTGATTGGAGACTGGCTGCTACTTCTTCTTGAGAATTCACTAACAATGGTTTTCTACCTCTTCTGCTTGGAGTTTTATTTTGAGTTGACTCCAACATAGGAGTTTGAGAGATAGATAGTGGTTGGGTGAATTCAAAATGTAAATTTTCTTTGTTCATATCACTGATGGAGTCATCTTCATTTGAAAAGTCTTCAGTGAATTCATTTATTTGTTGAGTTTCCACCTAGATAGCTATTTGCTCTGTTAAGTCCTCAAGTTGTCCTTATTCAAAATAATTATTGAAATCCATATCCTCAATGGAAAATCCTTTATTGTGACTTTACCTGGTTGTAGATGAGGAGAAATTTTCTTTGTGTTTAGAATATCATATGTAAGAATGTTGTATTGTTGTTCTTGGCATTGAGCTTTGAAAGTTGCTTGATTTTTAATACTTTGGTCTAGATGTTTCTCTTAAAATTCTTTTCCTAGAGACATAGTTTTCAATCCTTCTAATAAATTCAGATTTTTTGAATCCTCTACCACCATATTTATACTAGATTCATGAGCTACTTTATCCTTGCAACCTTGTTCTTGTTGTTGAGATTGTGTGGGCATGGAAATAAATCCATTCTCATTTACAGGATTTGTGAGTAGGAGGAGTCCATGTTGGGACATATAACTTCTTGATCCTCTTGGGTCATATGTTAGATGCACAAGACAACTGGGAGGGGGGGAGGTGAATTAGTTGCACATTAAAACATTCAATCCCTCATTAAATTTCAAACCTTTATCAAAATTTAAACCCTCATTAAGCATTAGCATAATGTAAACATGTGAAAAAATAATCTAAACACAAAAATACACAAGACAACACCAGATTTACATTGAAAACCCTAATTAGGGAAAAACCACAACTAGGATTAGCTCATATATATATGAATAAAAAACACCAAATAAAATTAGGTTCACTACCCAGAAAAGAAGAAAGGCTCACTGCCAAGAAGAAAGAAGAATAGAAGAAAATGTTACAAAGATTCACTATCTCAAAGCAGTAGGAAGAATCCACCACTGCAACTCTATGCCATCTACAACCTTTGGCGCACTACCTCTAGCAACTTCAAGCACACTAAAAATGTAGACACCTTCTACTCACTTCATCTGGAGATAGGCATTTAAGATCACACTCAGATCACCACACTTGATCACATTTGCATCATTCACACTTGTCATACCACTCAACACAAACTCCATCTTTCATTTATACTATCCACGACTTAAACAATCTTAATTAGCTGGCCTCAATGAAATGTATGAACCTCAAACATGCAATACCAAAATAGGTCAACACCAAAAACTTCTGCGGTGGAAAGAAGTGAAGGAATTTAACACACCAAGGGTTAGCTAGGACCCAAATCTACATCACCACACTACTCAACACATCCACAATCCATGAAGTACCTCCACAATAGCGCTAGCATACCAGGTCAGCCAAACCCAAACTAACACTATAAGTAACCATATAGATGCTTCTCCAAGTCCGAAAAAACCACAAAAACCACACAACAAGACTCCACAACATCCCAAAATATTACAACATCATTAGAATATTCTGCAACACTGCTACAACCACCTAAAAAAAAGATTACTTTCATCCTACGCATTAGGATGCACTACCACTAAACTCCAACATAAGAACTAAATTTGCAAAGCAACTGGATACCAAAAACTCAAAGGGAAGATAAATACAAACAATATAAGAATGTTCCCAAATCTACAAGATAGAAAACAACAATGCAGAGAAATCTCATTTCTCCCAGACAACCTTCTATATAGATAGTCACTCTATCAAACACAACTTCTACTGCGGCAAAATCCAAAACTTGAAACTCTAGATAAAGAACCTCTAAACACCTTTTGTCATGACCCCTATTTTTATTGTTTGTCATTCTATAATGTTTGGTTAAATAAATTTATAATGAAACAAAAGAATTAATTAAAGTTCAATTAAATATTTCATTATGCCATTAAATGTTAATGTTCTGTTGTTATGGATAATTATTTATTTGCAAATTAAGGTTATTTATTATTTAGTTACTTTGAATAAATATTTTTTAAAAAAGAGAGGAAAAGATTGCAAATTAAATGACTTCCTTATTATTATTTTGGGAGGATAAAATACTTCATATGCAATAAAAAAAATAAGATTTTGATTATTATTTCTTTGTGAAATAAATAATAAACATGAAAAGAAATATTATTTGAATTTCAAGATTCGGTTATGGGGAATGTGAAAAGAAAACTTTAAAAGAAGAAAATTATAACGGAAACAGGGGGGAGTTTTTCTGTATCTTCTTTTCTTCTCTGCAAAATATAACAGAAATTGGGCTTCGAAAGGTAATTTGTTTGAAAGTACAGAAAACAAGAACGTTTGGAAAACAAAATTCTGGCATGATCTCCATGGTAGGGTAACTTTGAACTAATTCTGTGAGCGGAGGCACAAAAACCTATTGGAATGGCGATGGTTGGGGCATTGGCTGTGGGATCTCCTAACATAGTGTGTAGACTCTCATCGAATCCTTTCTTAAGAGGCAATGGAAAAATGCCTTGAAGGGATCATGGTCGTAATGGGTACTAGATAGAAGATTGAAGAAGGAATGGAATACTGGCTGCATCAAAGTCTTTTGTAGGGCTTCGTAGAGGTAAGATCTGGTTAATCACATAATATTGTTGCACCCAACATTCTTAATGGTATAACTTCTTGAATAGAATTATGGCGTATAGAATTGGAGTGTATGATTATGAATACAATATAACTAGGAAAATTTTGTTGAACCTTTCTGAATCAGTAGGCCGAAGGTTAAATCTCAGTCTCAGGAAGGCATAGGATGAAATAAGATTACTATATAAACACTTAGAATAGGAGTGGATTATTGTTCAAATAATGGGTAGACCTCACTTAGTGGTAGTATTGTTGAATATTATAGTGTTGAGCCTCTATCTGGTACAGTATGAGTGTCAGGGATTGCCTTTTTGAATGATTACTTAATTTCTGTTTTCTTTTCAATATCAAATCTTCCACTATTGTTGGAGCACTCTAGGTGGTTGTTCACGTTACACCAATGGGTCACCCTTCATCCCTCTGATCTGTTCAATTCAAGGGTCAACATTTGTCCCTTGATTATACGTTTTCCTTATGCACCTTCATTAAATGTCATAATTATCATTCATGCTTTGGGATTGTAGCGACATTTTTTCTCTTCTAAGATCTCTACAAATTCATTTAATTCAAACCTCTGAGTTAAATTTAAAATACCTGAATTCCATGCCGCTTAAGTGGAAAATGTAGTTTAGGATTGTGTTCGTCAATTATGGACAGTTTTCTATTTATATTCTTTGGATTCTTATATGTGAATGAAGTTTCCTTTTGTGCACATGACTTAATTCTATATGAGGTTCGGCCGAGTTCTCTTCATTTTATGAGGTCCCTTGTGATGGTTTTCATGATACTCAATAATCTTTTGATTACCGAATGAATTTGAGGGTTCTTAACACACAGGTTAGAGTTTCATTCTAGTAAGTGTTTAAGCCATATGAGATTCGTCCTTTATAACCTTGATGAGACGTGTTTACTTGAAGCTAACGGAGGCCGAGTGTCTCTAGTTCTAGCCAGTCCGTCTGGAACTCACATGGGTGCAGACTTGTAAGTCTAATTCACAAATGTATGTGTTATTCTTGTGCACACTACAGTCAAACTAGCAACCCTTGCATTCTAGGAACCGACAACTCTTCAAACATTCAACTGAGCTATATCAGAACAAAGGCCGTTTATACCTTTGCAGGCACCTATAGGGAGGTTGGTGCGACAATCAGGTGTTAGGAAGATTTCACCCGCGAAGGGTAGAGGGGACCCATAAAGATTATCACCCATCACTATTATGCATCAATAAATTGTATGAGGGAGGTAATTTTTCTTTCTGCAAACACTTATAGTTTCTTATGTGACTACATTTATATGAGATGTTGAGCAATGACGACTGAAGTTTAAATTTGAGGAAGTGCCATAAAATGAGATTCTTTTCATTATGAGATATCTTCTAGAGGTACTTGGTGTTTCTATAAGAACCTATATGGAAATAATCATTAAAAGGTTTGAAATTTACTTGATCTTTATCATATTTATATCTCCATGAAAACATGATTTGGATGGATTTAACTTTTGGAAACTTAATATCTTGAACTCCTTGAAATTCGTGGTGTCTTTAAGGTAATGATTATTGAAGGTTGTAGAAGCAAAAAGGTTTTCCTTATATCTTGTATTGTGGTGTAAGTTGTCTCGTTGTCTATATCTATTGTTGGTTTATAGATAAATAACTCCTGATTTCTTTTTCAAAACATTAGATTTTCATGTTAAAATCGTAATGTTAATAACCAAAAATGATGGAAATGGTAACTGCTTTACTTATAGTCGATAGATGAGAAATGTTAAGGATGGAACATTTAGTACATTTTTTACTTGATATTTATTTACTATTGTTGCCTAAGGCGATGCCTTAATGATATTCTAATAGGCGAATGTTACTCAAAACTTGGTATTGATAAACCACTAGATAGCTTAGACTATGTAAAGATAGTATATAAATCCTTGGATGAATTGATGGAAATATTTAATTGAGTGATTGAGTTTAATGAATTGGTTGGACTTGCTTAATAGAAGTGGTATGTGTAGAAGGAAAATGAGTAGGTCAGTATGTTGATTTTGTAGTTTAAATTGAATATCTTGAATAAGAGGAAGCGAATGATATGTTGAATATATGAAGTATGATGGAAAAGGTAGTAAGTTGAATAGGTTTAGAATGATATGATGAATAGGTGAATACCTTGAATGCCTTAAATGTATAGATCCAAGATTACATTATATCAAAGAAAAAGTAAGGGAACTTGTTAAGTATGCATTTATTCTATATCTCCTCTCTTGGAAGTAAAATTAGGAATCCTATTTATTAAAAACATTAAGTAGGGTTACCCTCTATATAGTATTCTTTTATGAGCAATAGATTCTCACCATCATTGTTATAATAGTAACCCACAATGCCTAATCACCTTTCTTGTATCATGTTGGTTCTTGAGCTAATATTTGTGATAAAGATTTCATGATTCGAGAAGCATTCAAATCAAGATCTATCACAATTAATCAAGAGTTTAAGGCTAGACTTTTGGTGAGTAGCAATATCATAATGTGATCAATCTTCATTTATGTATCTTATTTCATTTCATTTCAAGGTTTGATTACCAAAATGGGGTTTGACCAAGGAAAACCCCTATTCACTAACATTTTTTTGCAGGTCTAGGATGTTGACACATGGATGAACAAGCCATTCTTGTGTTTGCAACATTAGATTGGTCAAATATGAGATACCTGTAAGTTATTTAATTTGAGTAAAGATGATGCTTATTTATACTAACAAATCGTTTATCTTATTTGATAGACCTTGATTCATTGATGAGCATGATATTCCATTTGTATTAATAAGTGACAATAAATTATTTAATGAATCCTATTTATTTCCCCATTATATAATTGTTAGAATCTAATAAACTAATTTGGAAATTGAGGATAATAGTTAGCAATTGAATTTTCTAGACCCTTTACATTTTGGCATCATTGAAATAGATGATTTATTTATTGTTTCATTGAAATAGATGATTTGTAACACCCTTAATGGTGTATGTACATCGATAATGTTGTATGAAATTACTTTGAGTGTTTATGGATAACTCTTGGTATACATGTTATGGATATATCATGTGATGTATGTACTCCTATCTCTTTACCTAAAATGAATGTTACTCATTTAATATATTTTGTATGGAATGAAAACTTTTGGTCCATTACACGTTTGATCATCACATCCAAATCGCATAAGCATATCTTCAACCATGAAGAAATGAAAATAACAACATTGAACACACCTCTGTCACACTGCACACTCTTTTATTCAAATTTTCTCAAAATAACTTGGAAACCAAGTGAACTAGTTGCATCAACAACACTACAAAACACCTTCTCATCATATCTATAACATCTACAATACCAACAACCGCCACACTAGGGGTTGACATCAATGTGACATCAAATCCAACATATCCACACTTAGCACTAGTAATAACAACACTAATGAAAGTACCACCAACAACTCTAACACTAATAAACTCCAATAATCTCCATACTGTTGACATCAATGACAACGCTAGCAACATAATTGCAACAATCTCCCCCTTTCTCATTGATGGAAACACCGGCTCTAAAAATCCATCAACAACAAAAATAACTCTAATTTAAGCATCACTCCCCCTTATTTGGGTACACCTCACTCTCACCCTTTACCTCTGTTATTCAAACACCATTCTCTCTACAATCATCACTTTCTCTCCCCCTATCTGAGGAGTTCTTCAACAATTACTCTCCCCTTGTGTTATTCAGATCATACTCTCCCCCTTTGAAATTAATTATTTCCTTGCATTTTTTAGACTTCACTCTCTCCCCCTTTGACATCAATAGTAAAGGGAAACACCAACATACTTCACTTTGACACCACTTGCGCATTTCTCTTTCAAAAACACCAACAAGAAACTTCTCTCTCTCTCCATTGCTATTTCTCCACTACTCTTATATTTCAGTTCTCTCCCCCTTAGGAGAACAAGATATGCTCCACCTGATTGCACTAATCAAAACACTACTACCTACTCCCTTTGAGAGGTAGCCTTCAACATTAGTCCAAGAAAAATAATGTATCTTGAGATGCTTCCTAGGTAGATGCACCAACTTATGCATCTAGATGAAAGGAGGGGCAATGACCCGTAACTTTTGTCAGAGATACTCAAAAGTATCTTTAGGAAGATCCTTTGTAAAAATATCTACAACTCGATCCTTTGTAGGAACATACTCCAACTTCACCTCATTCTCTACAACTTTCTCCCTTAGAAAGTGATACCGGATAGATATATGTTTTTTTTTTTAATGCAATATTACCAGGTTCTTTGAAATATTGATAGAACTTGTATTATCACACAAGATAGAAATAGGTTCATCATATGATACTATGATATCCTTCAATGGTTGCTTCATCCACAACACCTATGTATATCATGATGCTACTAGAATATATTATTCCTTTGCAGTAGATAATGACACTGAATCCCGCTTCTTACTCAACCAAGAAACCAATATACTTCCAAGAAAGAAAGCATCTCGACTTGTACTTCTTCTATCATCTATACAACCTGCCTAATCTGCATCTTTATATGCACTCAAAGAGAAATTAGTATCTCTAGGATACCATAAACCAAAGTTTGGAGTGCCCTTAATGTATCTAAATATCCTTTTAACTGATGTAATATGTGACTCTCTAGGATCTTCTTGAATTTTTTCCACAAGACATACTACATGCATGACATCTGGTCTAGTAATAGTTAGGTATAGAAATTCACCAATCATTGATCTATAATTTCTTTGATATGTCTTAGGAGATTCATCATTCTTGATCAACTTACAAGCAATAACCATAGGAGTATGCACTAGTTTAGAATCCTCCATTCCAAACTTCTTCAACATTTCCTTGACATACTTTGACTGAGAAATGAAGATAGATTTTTTAGATTAATTGATTTTTAGTCCAAGGAAGAAATTCATCTCCCCACACATTGACATATCAAACTCTTTCTACATCTCCTATGAAAACCTCTTTCACATACCTTCATTTCCTCCAAATATTATGTCATCAACATATACCACCACAATCAATTTTTGTTCTCCCTCAACCTTGAAGTACAAGTTACTATTTGTAGTACCTTTTCTGAATCCTTGTTGCAACAAGTACTTATCCAACCTTGCATACCAAGATCTAGGAGCTTGTTTGATTCTATACAATGCCTTCTTCAACCTATAAACCATATCAACATCATCTGATAACTGAAATCCTTTTGGTTGTTCAATGTACATTTCTTCTTCTAACTCACCATTCAAGAATGCATATTTCACATCCATCTACTATACCTTGAAGTCTTTATGTGCTGCAAAAGACAAAAACATTCTAATGGCTTCCATTATTGCCACCGAAGCAAAAGTCTCTTCAAAATATAGTCCTTCCACTTGTGAGTAGCCCTTACACACAAGTCTATCCTTGTTTATGACAACTTTTCTATCCTCATTCAACTTGTTTCTAAAAACCCCTTTAGTTCCTATTGCATTCTTTTTTGTAGGTCTTGGGACCAATTCCCAAGTCCGATTCTTCTCAATCTGCTCTAACTCTTCTTTCATAGCTTTGATCCAATTCTCATCTTTGCATGCCTTAGTTACAGTTTTAGGTTCTACGTCAAAAAGTTAAATTTTTTTTACCTATTCCTCTATCAAAGTAGCTTTTATTCTTGTCAACACACCTTTTCTCTTATCTCTAATGATTTGATCTTCAAAATGATTCGTTTGCACATATTTAGGAGTATTAGAAATCTTTTTTGTAGCTTCTTCTTCTTCAACTATCATCTCATTTTCCTTCTCTTCATATTTTTCTTCTTCACTGTAAGGGAATTCATCAGATTCACATCCTTCTATTAGTATAAAACTTTGATGTGGTTGTTCATCCACTTTGACACTTGCACTTTCAACAATCTTCTTTGACCTTTTATTATAGTACCGATATGCTTTGATTTTTGTAGAGTATCTAGGGAAAATTCTTTCATTAAATCTTGCATCAAACTTTCCTAATTTTTCTTTATCACTTTTGATGTATCATTTACTTCCAAACACTTTGAAATATTTCACAGTAGGAGGTTTACCATACCATAGTTGACTGACAGTCTTTAAATTGTTCACTCTTGCTTGACCTCTATTAAGAATGTAGACTATGGTATGAATTTCTTTTCTCAAATAGACATTTAGAAGATTTTCTTCCTTCATTAGAGTCCTTGTTGCTTCTTGAACTATTCTATTCTTCCTCTCCACAACTCCATTCTGCTAAGGAGTCATAGGAGCTGACAAATGTCTCTTTATTCCATGATCTTCACAAAATTGTTAAACTCATTGGAGCTAAAATCTCCACCTTTGTTAGACCTTAAGCACTTGAATTTCAAACTCATTTCATTCTCAACCAAAGACTTAAATACTTTAAAATTATCTAAAGCTTATTATTTTTCTTTGAGAAATGTCACCCAGGTCATCCTAGAATAATCATTAATCAATAACATGAAATACCTATCACCATGAGAGCTTCTTGTTTTGGTAGGTCCACATAGGTCTATATGCACCAACTCCAAAGGTCCTGTGGTAGAATATTCCTTCATCTTGAACCTCTTCTTTGTTTTCTTTCCAAACTAACATTCCTTGAAAATTGCATTGATAGGCTTTGTAATCTTTGGAAGATCTCTCACAACATTAGCAAAATTGATGTGACCCATTCTTCTATACCATAACTAACTTTCATTAATTTGAGACATAAATCACTTAGCACCACTGCCTTTGAGATGATAAAAATTACCTTTTGTCCTTGTACCTGTAGTAACTATAGTTTTGGATCTTCCTTTTTTGATTTCACAACCATCATCCTGAAACAAAAGATTGTATCCTCTACTACACATCTGTCCTACACTGAGAAGATTATGTCAGAGACCCTTGACATAAAGAACATCATCTATTTTATTCTTGCCATAAAAAATAATTGAACCTTTTCCATAGATCTTAGCAGATGTATCCTCACCAAACTTAATAAGACCACCATCAAAATTCTAAAGTTTAACAAACTTACTCTTATCACCTATCATATGATTTGAGCATCCACTATCAATTATCCTATAATTCCTCTCTTCTCTTGCATGAAAACTAGTCATCATAGTTCCTTCAACCTTATGCCCTATTTCTGAAGCACTTTCCTTCATACATCTTTTAGAAATAGTAGAATTAGTTCCAAAATTTAGAGCCATGAATAAGAATTCATCACTATTATCATCAGGATAGTATGATTCCTCATCATCAGATACACCATTGTCTTTTTCAACATAATAAATCTTCTTGACAAATTTTCCTTTATGATCCTTACGTTTGTCATTTGCAACTTTGATTAGACATTTAGAAGAATAATGACCTAACTTTCCATAATTGAAACATTTAAAGGGTAACTTACCTCTGTATTTTCCAGTGCCCTTTTTTAGTCTCCTTACAAAATTTTCTTCCACTTCATCAAGACCATCTAGATCAAATTCATCAAGATTCTCTACCTTGTTGACTTTAAAAGTATTTTATTTCTTTGTAGCATCTTGACCAAACTCTCTTAATTCATAAGAAATTAAAGAGCCAAACATCTGATCTCTAGAATATTGATCTAAATTCTAAGCTTCCTCAATAGCAAAAACTTTAGAAATATAAGTTTTAGGAAGAGTTCTTAGTACCTTTTTCACAACTTCACTTTCTTCCATCTTACCACCAAGACCATTGATGAAATTGACCACTTCATTCACTCTGAGCATGTAGGCTATAATATCTTCATCTTCAGACATCCTCAGGGTTTCAAATTTGGCTTTGTAGTTCTGCATCTTTTCTTGCTTGACTTTATCATCTCCTTCATAAATACTCTCCAACTTTGTCCAGATCTCTTTTGTAGGTTTGAGACTTATCACTTTCCCAAGTTTTGAATAAAAAATTCCACTCAATATAGCATTTCATGCTTTTCCATTGTTCCAATAATCCTTGATTTCATCATCAATTGTCAGACCAGTAGCAAGCATAGTATATCCTCTTTCAACTAATTGCAAAACACCAAATCCAAGAGAGACCAAAAAGGATTCCATCCTATCTTTCCAATAAGCATAATTCATTCCATCAAACATAGGAGCTTTGATACCCTTCCTATGCACTATCAAGATCTACTTCAAGTGGTTAAGCTTTCTCCAAGGAACCACAACTATGATACCAATTGTTAGATGCACATGAAAATTGAGAGGGGGGTGAATCAGTTGTACATTAAAATATTCAATCCCTCATTAACTTTCAAACCCTTATTAAACTTCAAACCCTCATTAAGAATTAGCAGAATGTAAACATGTGAAACAACAATGCAAACACAAAAACACACAAGAGAACACCAAATGTACATGAAAAAACCTAAGTAGGGAAAAACCACGATGAGGATTAGCTCACATATATTAACAAAATTGAATACAATTAGGCTCACTGCCAAGGGATCATTGCCCAAAAAAGAAGATAGGCTCACTACTAGATGGATTATTGCCAAGAAGAAAGAAGAATAGAGAGAATTGTTATAGAGAGATTCACTATCTTAGATCAATAGGAAGAATCCACCATTGCAACCACTACTGAATTTGACACCATTTTCTGACGGCCGTTCGTCGGTCATTCGACAAATCTTTGTCGGAAACATGACGAAATGGTGAAAATATTTGTGTCATTGTTTTTTTGTCGAAAGGCCGACGACGAATTAAACGTTGAAATAACGACGAAGAATCGTCGGTCATCGGCATCGTGAAATGGATCGGACTTTCATCAGAATATCGATGAACACTTCATGTATCCACTGATGAATTACACCAGAAGTTCGTCGCCAGTTCGACGAAATGGGCAAGGAGTAGCGTTGAAACAACACCAGGCGTTCGTCGCCATTTCGATGAAATGGGCATGGAGTAGCGTCAAAACAACACCAAAATTTTGTCAAACATGCGACGAAATAGGCAAGTATTAGCGTCAAAACAACACCAAGAGTTCATTGACTTTGTGACGAAAATACCAAGGAGTAGCGTCGAAAGAACACCAAAAGTTCATCGAAAGTGCGACGAAATGGGCAAGGAGTAGCGTGGAAACAATGCCAAAAGTTCATCGAAATTTTGACGAAATGGGAAAGGAGTTACGATGAAACCTTCATCACAGCTATAGCACCTTTGTCGAACGTTTTTTTTGATTCGTCAATGGTGTTCATCGAAATTGCGACGAAGTATCAATTTTTTTTTAAAAA
>VDFB02270651.1:169991451-170132351 GCA_007258455.2 Sequoia sempervirens | reverse complement strand
AAAAATGTGGTCTCATGGTGATGGAATGCCATAACAAATGCCATGACAAGCAAATTGCTATGGATTATCATGGCATTCCATCACCATGAGACCACATTTCTTTGAGGAATTTTTTGAAACAGTTCACTACCTTGTCTATGCTATTGCTTACTATTATGCTTTGATAGATTTTTTCCAAGCATCCATAGCTTGTTTGAAAGCACCTATTTTATGCTTTTAGCCATAGCAGCAAGGTAGTGAACTATTTGATCAAATGCTTTGGTAGGCATGTATGAAAAATGTGGTAGCATAAACAACTGTCACCATCTGATATTTATGCAGTTTTAGTATGTTTTGTGCAATGTAATCAATGATATGAATATAACCAAAAAAAAATCTATTTTCTATAATTCATGGATTGAATTCTGTATTTTATTTTCTCTCAATGTATGTATGCTATAGAAATGCCATTAATTTTTTTTTAAAAGTAGTATGCTATGTGTGATACTATCAACAATGTAATTATATACTGATTACTCTTTCTTTTTACATAATATAACGTATTTCAAACTTTTCATAGGCTGCCCGACACATTGAAGGCAACAAAGGCAAGACTAGAAAAGCACGGGCAACACAAACTTGGCTCTGGTGGTTATATGAAATTACCCGCATGAATTGTAAGTATTAATAAATGAAATATTGCATCCAAATTATAATAAATTGAAAAAAAAATTGGTTTTATCACACCATAGAAGCAAAATTCATGATCTTCTGCAAAAATGTAGAGCTCTGAATTCAACAGAGTTCCCACAGAAGAGGACTTGAAGATTTCCTTCCAACAAGGCTATGGAGCCGTGGTTGAATGCCTAAGAGTCTTGACTGGGAAAACACAATCTTCCATACATCCGACATGCAGGTAAATAAACTCAATAAAGTTTATTTAAAATTGAATACTTGTGCAATCTATTCAATATTAATTTCCACCATAAAGTAATTACATGCCTATTTTTTTAAACATTCAAGCAATGATAATACTGCACATGACATTGGAATACAGCCTGGTGAGGGTGGAGCACAACCTGCAGATGAAGGTCATGGTGTGTATCCCGGTACTTTAGAGCTTGTAGAGCATGATCAACATGTTGAGCATGTAGAGCATGATCAACATGTTGAGCATGATCGCTAGAGAAGATCAAAGAATAATGGCTGTGGCCCCATCGCAAAGAGGACCACCTTAAAGTTCTTTAAACATATTTAATTCGTAATTGGTGTATTACCAATGTAACCTTCATGTTTCAACTTTAGAGCATGTAGACATGATCAACGTGTTGAGCATGATCGTGCTAGAGAAGATCGAACATGATGTGGCCCCATTAGGTAAAAGAAGAGGACCACCCTCATGTTCTCTTAAACATATTTAATTTCAATTGGTGTATTAATTAATGTAACCTTTCGTGTTTCAACTGCAGATAAGGATTTAGAGGGTGTTCAACATGCTGAGCCTGAGTCTATAACAAAAGTTCAGGGACATGATGTAGACCCATCAGGTAAAGAGAACCACTCTAATGTTCTTTTAATTAATCAAATACTTGTAACAATAATAATAAAGCATATTAGTTTAACATTTCTTTCTTATTGCAACAGATCCCCCCTTGAAGTGGCGTCCATGTCATGAGCAGACGACTAGGCGCACATTAAGATCACGAAAGCGTAGGGCGTAACAACTAAAGGGGACATATATTGATTTAGGAAAATGATACCCACTTCATTATGTAGCTTTCAAAAGAAACAAAAAAGTGATTGTAATCATATCACCTAATAACCATATTTTTGATAATATGTGTAAAAACCGAAGAATGAATATTATATGTTAATGAATGAATGTGAATATGTTAATTAATGAATGTTATATGTTACCGAATGAATGTTATATGTTATTAATGGATGAATGAATGTTATATGTTATTAATGGATGAATGACCGATTAATGTTATATGATTGGGTATGGGGAATTGGGAGTGATGTGAGGGGGGTGAGGGGCCAAATGAGCTTCCACCGTCACATGGTTGGCCCTGTTAAGTAGAGAATATTAAACTATTCTCGAAACAAAGAGAAGCTCAATAAGGTAATGCACTTTTCAATATAAGAAATGCATTGTTTGAAGCATCAAACCAATATGCAGTCTGTATGTATGATCAGTCATCAGTCTCCGCAATGGTACATTTCCACGAATATTTTTTTTTTAAAAAAAATTGATACTTCGTCGCAATTTCGATGAACACCATTGACAAATCAAAAAAAAGGTTCGACAAAGGTGTTATAGCTGTGATGAAGGTTTCATCGTAACTCCTTTCCCATTTCGTCAAAATTTTGACAAACTTTTGGCATTGTTTCCACACTACTCCTTGCCCATTTCGTCGCACTTTCGACGAACTTTTGGTGTTCTTTCGACGCTACTCCTTGGTATTTTCGTCAAAAAGTCAACGAACTCTTGGTGTTTTTTCGACGCTACTACTTTCCTATTTCGTCGCACGTTTGACAAAATTTTGGTGTTGTTTTGATGCTACTCTATGCCCATTTCATCGAAATGGCGACGAACGTCTGGTGTTGTTTCGACGCTACTCCTTGCCCATTTCGTTGAACTGGCGACGAACTTTTGGTGTAATTCATCAGTGGATACACGAAGTGTTCGTCGATATTCTGATGAAAGTCTGAGCCATTTCACGATGCCGACGACCGACGATTCTTCGTCATTATTTCAACGTTTAATTCGTCGTCGGCCTTTCGACAAAAAAATAGCGACAAATATTTTCACCATTTCGTCGTGTTTCTGACAAAGATTTGTCGAATGACCGACGAACGACCGTCAGAAAATGGTGTCAAATTCAGTAGTGGTTGCAATGGTGGATTCTTCCTATTGATCTAAGATAGTGAATCTCTCTATAACAATTCTCTCTATTCTTCTTTCTTCTTGGCAGTGATCCATCCGGTAATGAGCCTATCTTCTTTTTTGGGCAATGATCCCTTGGCAGTGAGCCTAATTGTATTCAATTTTGTTAATATATGTGAGCTAATCCTCACCGTGGTTTTTCCCTACTTAGGTATTTTCATGTACATTTGGTGTTCTCTTGTGTGTTTTTGTGTTTGCATTGTTGTTTCACATGTTTACATTCTGCTAATTCTTAATGAGGGTTTGAAGTTTAATAAGGGTTTGAAAGTTAATGAGGGATTGAATATTTTAATGTACAACTGATTCATCCCCCTCTCAATTTTCATGTGCATCTAACAATTGGTATCATAGTTGTGGTTCCTTGGAGAAAGCTTAACCACTTGAAGTAGATCTTGATAGTGCATAGGAAGGGTATCAAAGCTCCTATGTTTGATGGAATGAATTATGCTTATTGGAAAGATAGGATGGAATCCTTTTTGGTCTCTCTTGGATTTGGTGTTTTACAATTAGTTGAAAGAGGATATACTATGCTTGCTACTGGTCTGACAATTGATGATGAAATCAAGGATTATTGGAACAATGGAAAAGCATGAAATGCTATATTGAGTGGAATTTTTGATTCAAAACTTGGGAAAGTGATAAGTCTCAAACCTACAAAAGAGATCTGGACAAAGTTGGAGAGTATTTATGAAGGAGATGATAAAGTCAAGCAAGAAAAGATGCAGAACTACAAAGCCAAATTTGAAACCCTGAGGATGTCTGAAGATGAAGATATTATAGCCTACATGCTCAGAGTGAATGAAGTGGTCAATTTCATCAATGGTCTTGGTGGTAAGATGGAAGAAAGTGAAGTTGTGAAAAAGGTACTAAGAACTCTTCCTAAAACTTATATTTCTAAAGTTTTTGCTATTGAGGAAGCTTAGAATTTAGATCAATATTCTAGAGATCAGATGTTTGGATCTTTAATTTCTTATGAATTAAGAGAGTTTGGTCAAGATGCTACAAAGAAATAAAATACTTTTAAAGTCAACAAGGTAGAGGATCTTGATGAATTTGATCTAGATGGTCTTGATGAAGTGGAAGAAAATTTTGTAAGGAGACTAAAAAAGGGCACTGGAAAATACAGAGGTAAGTTACCCTTTAAATGTTTCAATTATGGAAAGTTAGGTCATTATTCTTCTAAATGTCTAATCAAAGTTGCAAATGACAAACATAAGGATCATAAAGGAAAATTTGTCAAGAAGATTTATTATGTTGAAAAAGACAATGGTGTATCTGATGATGAGGAATCATACTATCCTGATGATAGAACTATGGTGACTAGTTTTCATGCAAGAGAAGAGAGGAATTACAGGATAATTGATAGTGGTTGCTCAAATCATATGATAGGTGATAAGAGTAAGTTTGTTAAACTTTAGAATTTTGATGGTGGTCTTATTAAGTTTGGTGAGGATACATCTGCTAAGATCTATGGAAAAGGTTCAATTATTTTTTATGGCAAGAATAAAATAGATGATGTTCTTTATGTCAAGGTTCTTTGACATAATCTTCTCAGTGTAGGACAGATGTGTAGTAGAGGATACAATCTTTTGTTTCAGGATGATGGTTGTGAAATCAAAAAAGGAAGATCCAAAACTATAGTTACTACAGGTACAAGGACAAAAGGTAATTTTTATCATCTCAAAGGCAGTGGTGCTAAGTGATTTATGTCTCAAATTAATGAAAGTTAGTTATGGTATAGAAGAATGGGTCACATCAATTTTGATAGCCTATCAAAGATCAATTTTTCTAATGTTGTGAGAGATCTTCCAAAGATTACAAAGCCTATCAATGCAATTTTCAAGGAATGTTAGTTTGGAAAGAAAACAAAGAAGAGGTTCAAGATGAAGGAATATTCTACCACAGGACCTTTGGAGTTGGTGCATACAGACCGACCTATGTGGACCTACCAAAATAAGAAGATCTCATGGTGATAGGTATTTCATGTTATTGATTAATGATTATTCTAGGATGACCTGGGTGACATTTCTCAAAGAAAAATAATAAGCTCTAGATAATTTTAAAGTATTTAAGTCTTTGGTTGAGAATGAAATGAGTTTGAAATTCAAGTGCTTAAGGTCTAACAAAGGTGGAGATTTTAGCTCCAATGAGTTTAACAATTTTTGTGAAGATCATGGAATAAAGAGACATTTGTCAGCTCCTATGACTCCTTAGCAGAATGGAGTTGTGGAGAGGAAGAATAGAATAGTTCAAGAAGCAACAAGGACTCTAATGAAGGAAGAAAATCTTCTAAATGTCTATTTGAGAAAAGAAATTCATACCATAGTCTACATTCTTAATAGAGGTCAAGCAAGAGTGAACAATTTAAAGACTGTCAGTCAACTATGGTATGGTAAACCTCCTACTGTGAAATATTTCAAAGTGTTTGGAAGTAAATGATACATCAAAAGTGATAAAGAAAAATTAGGAAAGTTTGATGCAAGATTTGATGAAAGAATTTTCCCTGGATACTCTACAAAAATCAAAGCATATCGGTACTATAATAAAAGGTCAAAGAAGATTGTTGAAAGTGCAAGTGTCAAAGTGGATGAACAACCACATCAAAGTTTTATACTAATAGAAGGATGTGAATCTGATGAATTCCCTTACAGTGAAGAAGAAAAATATGAAGAGAAGGAAAATGAGATGATAGTTGAAGAAGAAGAAGCTACAAAAAAGATTTCTAATACTCCTAAATATGTGCAAAAGAATCATTTTGAAGATCAAATCATTAGAGATAAGAGAAAAGGTGTGTTGACAAGAATAAAAGCTACTTTGATAGAGGAACAGGTAAACTTTTTTTAACTTTTTGAGGTAGAACCTAAAACTGTAACTAAGGCATGCAAAGATGAGAATTGGATCAAAGCTATGAAAGAAGAGTTAGAGCAGATTGAGAAGAATCAGACTTGGGAATTGGTCCCAAGACCTACAAACAAGAATGCAATAGGAACTAAAGGGGTTTTTAGAAACAAGTTGAATGAGGATAGAAAAGTTGTCATAAACAAGGCTAGACTTGTGTGTAAGGGCTACTCACAAGTGGAAGGACTATATTTTGAAGATACTTTTGCTTCGGTGGCAATAATGGAAGCCATTAGAATGTTTTTGTCTTTTGCAGCACATAAAGACTTCAAGGTATATTAGATGGATGTGAAATATGCATTCTTGAATGGTGAGTTAGAAGAAGAAATGTACATTGAACAACCAAAAGGATTTTAGTTATCAGATGATGTTGATATGGTTTATAGGTTGAAGAAGGCATTGTATAGAATCAAACAAGCTCCTAGATCTTGGTATGCAAGGTTGGATAAGTACTTGTTGCAACAAGGATTCAGAAAGGGTACTACAAATAGTAACTTGTACTTCAAGGTTGAGGGAGAACAAAAATTGATTGTGGTGGTATATGTTGATGACATAATATTTGGAGGAAATGAAGGTATGTGAAAGAGGTTTTCATAGGAGATGTAGAAAGAGTTTGATATGTCAATGTGTGGGGAGATGAATTTCTTCCTTGGACTAAAAATCAATTAATCTAAAAAATCTATCTTCATTTCTCAGTCAAAGTATGTCAAGGAAATTTTGAAGAAGTTTGGAATGGAGGATTCTAAACTAGTGCACACTCCTATGGTTATTGCTTGTAAGTTGATCAAGAATGATGAATCTCCTAAGACATATCAAAGAAATTATAGATCAATGATTGGTGAATTTCTATACCTAACTATTACTAGACCAGATGTCATGTATGTAGTATGTCTTGTGGAAAAAATTCAAGAAGATCCTAGAGAGTCACATATTACATCAGTTAAAAGGATATTTAGATACATTAAGGGCACTCCAAACTTTGGTTTATGGTATCCTAGAGATACTAATTTCTCTTTGAGTGCATATAAAGATGCAAATTAGGCAGGTTGTATAGATGATAGAAGAAGTACAGGTCGAGATGCTTTCTTTCTTGGAAGTATATTGGTTTCTTGGTTGAGTAAGAAGCGGGATTCAGTGTCATTATCTACTGCAAAGGCATAATATATTCTAGTAGCATCATGATATACATAGGTGTTGTGGATGAAGCAACCATTGAAGGATATCATAGTATCATATGATGAACCTATTTCTATCTTGTGTGATAATACAAGTTCTATCAATATTTCAAAGAACCTGGTAATATTGCATTAAAAAAAAAACATATCTCTATCCGGTATCACTTTCTAAGGAAGAAAGTTGCAGAGAATGAGGTGAAGTTGGAGTATGTTCCTACAAAGGATAAAGTTGTAGATATTTTTACAAAGGATCTTCCTAAAGATACTTTTGAGTATCTCTGACAAAAGTTACGGGTCATTGCCCCTCCTTTCATCTAGATGCATAAGTTGGTGCATCTACCCAGGAAGCATCTCAAGATACATTATTTTTCTTGGACTAATGTTGAAGGCTACCTCTCAAAGGGAGTAGGTAGTAGTGTTTTGATTAGTGCAATCAGGTGGAGCATATCTTGTTCTCCTAAGGGGGAGAGAACTGAAATATAAGAGTAGTGGAGAAATAGCAATGGAGAGAGAGAGAAGTTTCTTGTTGGTGTTTTTGAAAGAGAAATGCGCAAGTGGTGTCAAAGTGAAGTATGTTGGTGTTTCCCTTTACTATTGATGTCAAAGGGGGAGAGAGTGAAGTCTAAAAAATGCAAGGAAATAATTAATGTCAAAGGGGGAGAGTATGATCTGAATAACACAAGGGGAGAGTAATTGTTGAAGAACTCCTCAGATAGGGGGAGAGAAAGTGATGATTGTAGAGAGAATGGTGTTTGAATAACAGAGGTAAAGGGTGAGAGTGAGGTGTACCCCAATAAGGGGGAGTGATGCTTAAATTAGAGTTATTTTTGTTGTTGATGGATTTTTAGAGCCGGTGTTTCCATCAATGAGAAAGGGGGAGATTGTTGCAATTATGTTGCTAGCATTGTCATTGATGTCAACAGTATGGAGATTATTGGAGTTTATTAGTGTTAGAGTTTTTGGTGGTACTTTCATTAGTGTTGTTATTACTAGTGCTAAGTGTGGATATGTTGGATTTGATGTCACATTGATGTCAACCCCTAGTGTGGCGGTTGTTGGTATTGTAGATGTTATAGATATGATGAGAAGGTGTTTTGTAGTGTTGTTGATGCAAATAGTTCACTTGGTTTCCAAGTTATTTTGAGAAAATTTGAATAAAAGAGTGTGCAGTGTGACAGAGGTGTGTTCAATGTTGTTATTTTCATTTCTTCATGGTTGAAGATATGCTTATGCGATTTGGATGTGATGATCAAACATGTAATGGACCAAAAGTTTTCATTCCATACAAAATATAGTAAATGAGTAACATTCATTTTAGGTAAAGAGATAGGAGTACATACATCACATGATATATCCATAACATGTATACCAGGAGTTATCCATAAACACTCAAAGTAATTTCATACAACATTATCAATGTACATACACCGTTAAGGGTGTTACAAATCATCTATTTCAATGATACAATAAATAAATCATCTATTTCAATGATGCCAAAATGTAAAGGGTCTGGAAAATTCAATTGCTAACTATTATCCTCAATTTCCAAATTAGTTTATTAGATTCTAACAATTATATAATGGGGAAATAAAGAGGATTCATTAAATAATTTACAGTCACTTATTAATACAAATGGAATATCATGCTCATCAATGAATCAAGGTCTATCAAATAAGATAAACGATTTGTTAGTATAAATAAGCATCATCTTTACTCAAATTAAATAACTTACAGGTATCTCATATTTGACCAATCTAATGTTGCAAACACAAGAATGGCTTGTTCATCCATGTGTCAACATCCTAGACCTGCAAAAAAATGTTAGTGAATAGGGGTTTTCCTTGGTCAAACCCCATTTTGGTAATCAAACCTTGAAATGAAATGAAATAAGATACATAAATGAAGATTGATCACATTATGATATTGCTACTCACCAAAACTCTAGCCTTAAACTCTTGATTAATTGTGATAGATCTTGATTTGAATGCTTCTCGAATCATGAAATCTTTATCACAAATATTAGCTCAAGAACCAACATGATACAAGAAAGGTGATTAGGCATTGTGGGTTACTATTATAACAATGACGGTGAGAATCTATTGCTCATAAAAGAATACTATATAGAGGGTAACCCTACTTAATGTTTTTAATAAATAGGATTCCTAATTTTACTTCCAAGAGAGGAGATATAGAATAAATGCATACTTAACAAGTTCCCTTACTTTTTCTTTGATATAATGTAATCTTGGATCTATACATTTAAGGCATTCAAGGTATTCACCTATTCATCATATCATTCTAAACCTATTCAACTTACTACCTTTTCCATCATACTTCATATATTCAACATATCATTCGCTTCCTCTTATTCAAGATATTCAATTTAAACTACAAAATCAACATACTGACCTACTCATTTTCCTTCTACACATACCACTTCTATTAAGCAAGTCCAACCAATTCATTAAACTCAATCACTCAATTAAATATTTCCATCAATTCATCCAAGGATTTATATACTATCTTTACATAGTCTAAGCTATCTAGTGGTTTATCAATACCAAGTTTTGAGTAACATTCGCCTATTAGAATATCATTAAGGCATCGCCTTAGGCAACAATAGTAAATAAATATCAAGTAAAACATGTACTAAATGTTCCATCCTTAACATTTCGCATCTACCGACTATAAGTAAAGCAATTACCATTTCCATCATTTTTGGTTATTAACATTACGATTTTAACATGAAAATCTAATGTTTTGAAAAAGAAATCAGGAGTTATTTATCTATAAACCAACAATAGATATAGACAACGAGACAACTTACACCACAATACAAGATATAAGGAAAACCTTTTTGCTTCTACAACCTTCAATAATCATTACCTTAAAGACACCACGAATTTCAAGGAGTTCAAGATATTAAGTTTCCAAAAGTTAAATCCATCCAAATCATGTTTTCATGGAGGTATAAATATGATAGAGATTAATTACATTTCAAACCTTTTAATGATTATTTCCATATAGGTTCTTATAGAAACACCAAGTACCTCTAGAAGATATCTCATAATGAAAAGAATCTCATTTTATGGCACTTCCTCAAATTTAAACTTCAGTCGTCATTGCTCAACATCTCATATAAATGTAGTCACATAAGAAACTATAAGTGTTTGCAGAAAGAAAAATTACCTCCCTCATACAATTTATTGATGCATAATAGTGATGGGTGATAATCTTTATGGGTCCCCTCTACCCTTCGCGGGTGAAATCTTCCTAACACCTGATTGTCGCACCAACCTCCCTATAGGTGCCTGCAAAGGTATAAACGGCCTTTGTTCTGATATAGCTCAGTTGAATGTTTGAAGAGTTGTCGGTTCCTAGAATGCAAGGGTTGCTAGTTTGACTGTAGTGTGCACAAGAATAACACATACATTTGTGAATTAGACTTACAAGTCTGCACCCATGTGAGTTCCAGACGAACTGGCCAGAACTAGAGACACTCGGCCTCTGTTAGCTTCAAGTAAACACGTCTCATCAAGGTTATAAAGGATGAATCTCATATGGCTTAAACGCTTACTAGAATGAAACTCTAACCTGTGTGTTAAGAACCCTCAACTTCATTCGATAATCAGAAGATTATTGAGTATCATGAAAACCATCACAAGGGACCTCATAAAACGAAGAGAGCTCGGTCGAACCTCATATAGAATTAAGTCATGCACAAAAGGAAACTTCATTCACATATAAGAATCCAAAGAATATAAATAGCAAACTGTCCATAATTGACGAACACAATCCTAAACTACATTTGCCACTTAAGCGACATGGAATTCAGGTATTTTAAATTTAACTCAGAGGTTTGAATTAAATGAATTTGTAGAGATCTCAGAAGAGAAAAACTGTCGCTACAATCCCAAAGCATGAATGATAATTATGACATTTAATGAAGGTGTGTAAGGAAAACGTATAATCAAGGGACAAATGTTGACCCTTGAATTGAACAGATCAGAGGGATGAAGGGTGCCATCTGACCCATTGGTGTAATGCCCTGAACAACCACCTAGAGTGCTCCAACAATAGTGGAAGATTTGATATTGAAAAGAAAATAGAAATTAAGTAATCATTCAAAAAGGAAATCCCTAACACTCATACTATACCAGATAGAGGCTTAACACTATAATATTCACCAATACTACCACTAAGTGAGGTCTACCCATTATTTGAACAATAATCCACTCTTGTTCTGAGTGTTTATACAGTAATCTTGTTTCATCCTATGCCTTCCTGAGACTGAGATTTAACCTTCAGCCTACTGATTCAAAGAGGTTCAACAAAATTTTCCTAGTTATATTGTATTCATAATCATACACTCCAATTTTATATGCCATAATTCTATTCAAGAAGTTATACCATTAAGAATGTTGGGTGCAACAATATTATATGATTAACTAGATCTTACCTCTACGAAGCCCTGCAAAAGACTTTGATGCAGCCAGTATTCCATTCCTTCTTCTTCAATCTTCTATCTAGTACCCATTACGACCATGATCCCTTCAAGGAATTTTTCCATTGCCTCTTAAGAAAGGATTTGATGAGAGTCTACACACTATGTCAGGAGCTCCCACGGCCAATGCCCCAACCATTGCCATTCCAATAGGTTTTTGTGCCTCTGCTCACAGAAGTAGTTCAAAGTTACCCTATCATGGAGATCATGCCAAAATTTTGTTTTCCAAATGTTCTTGTTTTCTGTACTTTCAGACAAACTACCTTTCAAAGCCCAATTTCCGTTATATTTTGCAGAGAAGAAAAGAAGATACTGAAAAACTCCTCCCCTATTTCTGTTATAATTTTCTTCTTTTAAATTTTTCTTTTCACATTCCCCATAACCGAATCTTGAAATTCAAATAATATTTCTTTTCATGTTTATTATTTATTTCACAAAGAAATAATAATTAAAATCTTATTTTTTATTGCATATGAAGTATTTTATCCTCCGAAAATAATAATAAGGAAGTCATTTAATTTGCAATCTTCTCCTCTCTTTTTAAAAAAATATTTATTCAAAGTAACTAAATAAGAAATCACCTTAATTTGCAAATAAATAATTATCCATAACAACAGAACATTAACATTTAATGGCATAATGGAATATTTAATTGAAATTTAATTAATTATTTTGTTTCATTATAAATTTATTTAACCAAACATTATAAAATGACAAACAATAAAAATAGGGGTCGTGACAAAAGGTGTTTAGAGGTTCTTTATTAGAGTTTCAAGTTCTGGATTTTGCGGCAGTAGAAGTTGTGTTTGATAGAGTGACTATCTATATAGAAGGTTGTCTGGGAGAAATGAGATTTCTCCACATTTCTCTGCATTGTTGTTTTCTATCTTGTAAATTTGGGAACATTCTTATATTGTTTATATTTATCTTCCCTTTGAGTTTTTGGTATCCAATTGCTCTACAAATTTAGTTCTTATGTTGGAGTTTAGTGGTAGTGCATCCTAATGCGTAGGATGAAAGTAATCTTTTTTTTAGATGGTTGTAGCAGTGTTGTAGAATATTCTAATGATGTTGGAATATTTTTGGGATGTTGTCGAGTCTTGTTGTGTGGTTTTTGTGGTTTTTTCGGACTTGGAGAAGCATGTATATGGTTGCTTATAGTGTTAGTTTGGGTTTGGCTAACCTAGTATGCTAGTGCTATTGTGGAGGTACTTCATGGATTGTGGATGTGTTGAGTAGTGTGGTGATGTATATTTTGGTCCTAGCTAACCCTTGGTGTGTTAAATTCCTTCACTTCTTTCCACCGCAGAAGTGTTTGGTGTTGACCTATTTTGGTGTTGCATGTTTGAGGTTCATACATTTCATTGAGGCCAACCTAATTGAGATTGTTTAAGTCGTGGATAGTATAAATGAAAGATGGAGTTTGTGTTGAGTGTATGGCAAGTGTGAATGATGCGAATGTGATCAAGTGTGGTGATCTGAGTGTGATCTTAAATGCCTATGGATCCGGATGAAGTGAGTAGAAGGTGTCTACATTTTTAGTGTGCTTGAAGTTGTTGGAGGTAGTGCGCCTAAGGTTACAGATGGCATAGAGTTGCAGTGGTGGATTCTTCCTACTTCTTTGAGATAGTGAATCTTTGTAACATTTTCTTCTATTCTTCTTTCTTCTTGGTAGTGAGCCTTTCTTCTTTTCTAGGTAGTGAACCTAATTATATTTGGTGTTTTTTATTCATATATATATGAGCTAATCCTCATTGTGGTTTTTCCCTAATTAGGGTTTTCAATGTAAATCTGGTGTTGTCTTGTGTATTTTTGTGTTTAGATTATTTTTTCACATGTTTACATTATGCTAATGCTTAATGAGGGTTTAAAGTTTGATAAGGGTTTGAAATTTAATGAGGGATTGAATGTTTTAATGTGCAACTAATTCACCTCCCCCCCTCCCAGTTGTCTTGTGCATCTAATATATGACCCAAGAGGCTCAAGAAGTTATATGTCCCAACATGGACTCCTCCTACTCACAAATCTTGTAAATGAGAATGGGTTTATTTCCATTCCCACACAATCTCAACAAGAACAAGGTTGCAAGGAGAAAGTAGCTCATGAATCTGGTATAAATATGGTGGTAGAGGATTCAAAAAAAATTAATTTATTAGAAGGCTTGAAAACTATGTCTCTAGGAAAAGAATTGTAAGAGAAACATCTAGACCAAAGTATTAAAAATCAAGCAAATTTCAAAGCTCAATGCCAAGAACAACAATACAACATTCTTACATATGATATTCAGAACACAAAGAAAATTTATCCTCATCTACAACCAGGTAAAGTCACAATAAAGGATTTTTCCATTGAGGATATGGATTTCAATAATTATTTTGAATAAGGACAACTTGAGGACTTAACAGAGCAAATAGCTATCTGGGTGGCAACTCAACAAATAAATGAATTCACTGAAGACTTTTCAAATGAAGATGAATCCATCAGTGATATGAACAAAGAAAATTTACATTTTGAATTCTCCCAACCACTATCTATCTCTCAAACTCCTATATTAGAGTCAACTCAAAATAAAACTCTAAGTAGAAGAGGTAGAAAACCATTGTCAGTGAATACTCAAGAAGAAATAGCAGCCAATCTCCAATCAACATTAGATAAAACCCTTCAGTCATCTCTAGACAAGAACACTCAACCAAGGAGTCACTCTCCTTGAGGTCAATGAGAATACTTTCTTGAAATGTTAGGGTCATTAATTCCCCTAACAAAAGAATCATCATCAAGTGTTAAATTGATGCTTGTGGGAAAAATATATTCCTTCTTCAGGAAACCAAACTAGGTTGAGACATGATTGATTCAATCTTTAAACATTGGTCTAGGTGGAAATATTCTTTTTCAATGGCTCAAGGTGCTTCAAGAGGGATGGAAATTTTGTGCAATCCAAATTTTATAGCAATAGAGGAATTATTAATCCAAAATAATTGGATGTTGGTCAAGGTATCCCATTTCAATATTTCCTTTTGGTTAATCAATGTATATGGACCATCTTCAAATCTAGATAAAAAGAGACTTTGGGATACAATTTTTGAAACTTTGGATCAGATTGGAAATGATAAATATTTATTAGCAAGATATTTTAATGCAATATCTTCACTGGAGGAAAAAAAAGGAGGCATCCTTTCCCCTAAAAAATCCATGGAATATTTCTCCTCCTTCATCAATGATAATGCTTTCGTTGACTTGGAACTAGGAAATGGAAGATTCACATGGACTAATAGACACAAATATTTCCTCCAAATTGCAGAAAGATTAGATAGGTTCTTGATTTCTCCATACTGGATGATTGAAAATCTTGATCTTTCCATAGAAATTTTGTCAGTTTTAGGTTCAGACCATTATGCAATATTCATTTTTATAAGAGATACAAATCTAGATCAATATCATAGTCCCTCCTTCACGTTTGAATCAATATGGTTCATGCATAGCCAATTCTTACCACTTCTTCAACAATGGTGGTTTTTTGCCCCCTTTTCCAAGGTTCTAGAATGTTTTTGTTGTGCAAAAAATTGCAATATATTATTTAAGTAAAAATTAGAATATGGAATATTGATGTGTTTAAAAATATATTTGTGCAAAAAGAACTTGTGCAAAAGTCTTTAGAAATTATAAATAATCAAATTATATCCACCGATCTAGATGCAAGATAATATGAGCAACAAAAATTGTTGCAAGAAGAATGGATAGAACTTCTTGTCAAAGAAGAAATATATTAGAGAGAAAAATCAATGCAATTGTGGTAGAAAGATGGTGACAAGACTACAAAATTCTTCCATGCCTCCACTCAAATCAAGAAACAAGGTAATACTATTTTTTCTATCAAAGATGCAATCATAGGAGATCTAATCCAAGATGAGCAAGGAATTCAAGAGGAAAAAATCAAGTTCTTTTCTAATTTATTGAGCAATTCAAAGTAATTTGATCCTTTATCTTCTCAAAATAGGAATTAGTTATTAGATTGCATACCTCCTCTAATCTCCTAAGAAGATAATTATAATTTTCTTAAACCTTTTACTATGGATGAAATAAAATTGATTGTTTTCTCTTTGCCACCTAATAAAGCTTTAGGCCCAGATGATTTAACAACAAGATTCTTGCAAAAGTGTTGGGACTTCGTCTCAATAGAGTTTATTCAAGCCTTGGAAGAGTCTAGAAAAATAGGAACATTACTGAAACAATTCAATGTTACTCAAATAACAATCATTCCAAAGGTAAAAAATCCAAAATCTTTCTCTGATTTCAAGCCCATTTCCTTGTGCAACATAATATACAATATTTTTACTAAATCTATTTATTTGAGGCTCCTTCCTTTTATCTCCAAGATCATATATGAGGAGCAATGGGATTTTTTCCCCAACAGAGAAACTTTAGGAGTTTTTGTGGCCCATGAAATGCTACACTCTATACAATCCAATAAAATACTTGCATTCATCATTAAATTGGATATGATGAAAGCATATGACAGGGTGCCTTGGGATTTTTTGCTTCAAGTTCTAAATAAATTTGGTTTTACACCCAAGTGGTCTAAATGGATTTATTCATGTATCTTTGGTGCCAAATTTTTATTCTTAGTAAATGGGAAATCTTTTGGTTTCTTCAAATCCTCCTAGGGAGTCGAACAAGGTGATCCTCTCTCCCCTTTCATGTTCATTATTTTAGCAGAGGCTCTTATTAGATCCATCAAATCAGCTCACAATCAAGGAAAATGGAAAGGAGTCCTCATATTAGGTACAAATATTACATCTACTCATTCACTATTTGCAGATGACATAATCCTTTTTGGAAAGGCCTCCATAACTGAAGAAAAACAAATCAACAAGGTTTTAGAAAAGTATACTTTTGCATCAAGAAAAATGATCATTGCATCAAAATCAAATATTTACATTTTTAACACAAATAGCTTGTTGAAAGGAAAAATAGTTGACCATTTTCCATGTCAATATTTGGGAATTCCTTTCTTCACGGGAGCCAATAGATTCTCTTACTAGTATAAAGTTATCCTTAGCATTTAAGCCAGCATTTCTTCATGGAAAGGAAGATGGATCTCATTAGCAAGGAGGCTTCTAATGGTCAAAACAGTGTTACAAGTAATACCAAATTACTATACATGGCAGTGCTCCAAGCTCCTAAAACTATCATTCATAAAATTGAGAAAATAATTAGACAATTCTTGTGTCAAGGTAATTTGGATAAGAAAAAAAATATCCCCAATTTTATTAGATACAATATGCAATGAAAAACTTAAAGGGGGTGCACAGATTCATAACTTGGAAGCTAGGAACCTTTCATTAGGTTCCAAATTGGTATGGCACATGTATTCAAAGCCAAACATAAAGTGGTTTAGAATTATGCAAAGTAAATATTTGGATTCACTCTCCCCAATCAGAATCTTTACAATGTCAAATCCCCTAGCAGGCTTGACAATGTGGAATTTCATTTGTACATGTAGAGATGGAATTTCTCCATATCTCACCTGGGAATTCAATGATGGAGCTCAAGTAATATTTCAGGATGATTCTTAGAATGGGCATACTCCTTTGAAGAGCATTCAAGAACTCAATTCCACACGACAAATCCTTTCATCATTATAGGGAGTGAAAGTTCAAGACTACTTTGATACACCAACTATTAACTCTCAGGTACTAACATGGAAATCCCTCAACAATATGCCAATTCAAAATCATGAAAAAGAAATATTACAAAACATCTTATCCTCTAGAGAGATATACAAATATTCATATCAAGATAGGTTGATCTAGGCTTCCTCCAAATCAAGAAACTACTTAGTTAAACAAGGTTATAACTCATTAATCAATCAAGGTGACCTCACAAAGCATCAAAGATATTTTCCCTTTTTCTAGAATAGCATGATTCTCCCAAAGGTGGGTTGTTTCTCTTGGTTAGTCCTAAAGAAAATAATTTTAACAAGTTCAAGGCTTTCAAAACTGGGAATATCAAAGCCCTCAAATGTGTTTTATGTGGAGATCAATTAGAGGATGTTGATCACCTTTTTTTTAATTTCTCATTTACCCAAAAATGTTGGTCAACAGTCATGCTTAAGTTAAACTAGTTTGCATTGTTGTTAAATACTATTTTATAATTATTCTACATCTGGCCCATCCTATATAAATCTTCACTTTTTGTAATTTTATGGAGATTCACGCCACCTATGGTATTATGGTGCATATGGTGGGAGCATAATAAAAGAATATTTAGACAACAATCCTCAAATGTGGATCAAACTTCTCACAAACTAGAGAAGCCTATATTGGAAGTAGTCAATGCTTTTGTACAAAAGAACAAGAAAATTAGTTCATCTTTTATAAATTAGATTCCAATAGTCTTAAAAGAGTGGAAATATATCTAGTTACCTTTCCAAGGTAGCATGTTTCAACAAGAAAATCAAAAAATTGACTAAAATAAGATATCTCAAGGGTTCCTCCTCCTTAAGGATTGTCCAAATTGAATTTTGATGGAGCTGCAAGAAGAAATCCAATGAGATTAGGAAGTGGTTGTGTAATCAGGGATCATCTGTGAAACATTATTAGAGCCAAAGCTATTTCACTACCTCCAAGTACAAATAACGTGGTTGAAGCTCAAGCTCTTCTTCAAGGTTTACTGATGGACAAATATCTAAAAATAAGCAATATCATAATTAAAGGAGACTCAATTATCATGATTAATGCTTGGAGACAAAGGAATATCATAAACTAGAAACTTCAATATATCCTCAAGCAATTTTGGTTAATTTTGGATCAATTCACTCCATATGAGGTTTTGTATTGCCATAGGGAGGGAAACTATCTAGTATATTGGCTTGCTAATCAAGGTTGTGATCAAACAGATAAAGTCACTACATATAACCATGCCACCATAAAATTATTCCCTAAAGTAGGGGATATCCTCTCTAGAGAATATCACTCATAATTTCATTTATGAGTCTTCAATTGTCTAATATCATTAATGTTTATCGAGTGATTTATTTTTACTAACACGCTTGTATTTTGTAGGTTCACACAATTAAGGTTTATGATGCATCAACTTGCATCATTGAAAGGACCTCATTTGTTCACTCTTTGTTGTGAGTTCCAATATTTTCCATGTTTTTGCATCTTTGGTGATATTAACAAGATATCCTATGTCAAAAATTTGTAATTAAATGAAGCACCTCCCATTTCTTGTTCACATTGCATTGTTTCATTTGGGTTATAGGTCAAGGAATTACAAAGTGTCAATCCCAATTCAAAAATGGGAAATACCAATTTTGGGTTCCTTCGACTAGGCTCATATGCACCAAGTGTTTGTAATAGATTTCCCCAATGTGGCAGAGAGCATCTCCGACATTATCGATCAAGGTATCCTCAACCAACAAGCAACAAGGCTCATTTTTCCATCCCAAGTACTTTTAGTATTCCTCTCCAATTGCCTCAATTTGTTGCAATCTTTCCCTCTTTTGGATCAAATCACATCACAATATGTTAAGGAAAAGTTCTTAGAAGAGGAAGCGGTAGCAAGTGTAGTCAAGCAGTATGACCTCTTCAAAGGAAAAGGATTTATAGGAAGCTTATTTCCTTAATGATATCTCAAGAATAAGCTTTATTTTTTTGTAGTGTATGATGGTTTCAAGCAAGCCTTGGAAATGTAGAATGACAGCTTCCTTAACGAGGAAATTGATCACAATGTGAAAGAAATTGGTGAATGTTTAGCAAAAAGAATCAAAGAGGTATATTTTCAATCTCCTTCCTTTTAGTACACATTTGGCATGCTCTTATCCCAAGGGATCTTCCATCATCTCCTCTAGATCAGCAAGGTGAAAAATTAGTTGATGTACTTCCAATGCAAGAATGATAATGTATGCTAGATTTTGGCCTAGCTTCCTTTGTTTTGTTAAGAATGTATCTAATCTTTATAGTTTTTTTAGTAGTTGTTTGTGGATCATAGAAGCCACTATAACTGCCATAGCAAAAGATTTGTAATGGTTATCTGCCATATATTGGATATCCCAATTTGATATGTTTGTAATCAATCTCATAATATAATATAATATTTATAAGCTCAAAGCCTTTTTCCACACAAAAACATAGAGAATATTTTTTATAGGGAATATCAATATAATGGTAAAAATATAGTAAATAGAATAAAAATAATAATTGAGGAAAATACATTGAATAAGGCTAACAAGGGCTCATACCAAAAATTTCATACCCCTAATAAAGTTTCACTAGAGAAAATAAGAAGTCATAAACTGTTGTTGTTGTCTAATACTACCAATGAGAAAAAAATGCTTGCTCAAAGCTTAGCCTCAAACAAAAATGAGAGGGGGGAAATAATAGAAAAGGACAAGGTAATTATAGAGAAAAATCCAAAACCCAATGAGGAATATTATCCCAATATACTTTGCTTGTCCAGCTCTAACTCTAGGCATGAAATAAGTTCCAATGGATTAGAGATAGTAAAAAGGATTGAAAAGTGGGATTAGTTTTAAAAAGTGAATCCAAAAGGGGCCATAGGGAACTTAACAAATAAGGAAACCACAGAGGGGAAGGTGCTACATGAGGAAATTATTCCCCCTCTAAATGGGGAAAATGATACACCTAATAATGAAGGGGAGCACTCTTGAGGTGAAGAATAGGTTAAAACAAAAAAAGGAGAAAAAGAAGGCAAAGTAGAAAAAGAGTAGGTGAACCCTACCCAAAGAGGAGAGAGAAATAATACATGGTTCTTAAATACTTTGATAGGTTTAGGAAAAGGGAGGAGGATTTACAAAAAATGGACCTTGATGATCTTTAACTACTCAAGTTGGAATGTAAGTGGACTAGAATCCCCAGATAGAAAATATAGAGTCGGGAGATTTCTAAATGAAGACTTGGCCAAGAATGCGGTATTGTTACAAGAGGTAAAGGTAGTAAAATTTACCCTTGAAACAAAAATTAAATTTATTTGGAAATACTTAGGTCAATTTTGTACCAAACATGAAAGAGGAAAAGGTGGCTCATCCATCTTGATATCTAACAGATGGACTCAATTTGTGATAAAATATGGGGTCACCTTGTAATAGGAAAATTTGGTTAATTATACAAAAAGATAAATAGAAATTTTGCCTCTGCTCAATATATACCTCAAATGAATATAGGGAGAGCATATATTTGTGGAAATGGATGTACGATCTACAAGATATTCCATGGATAGTGGGAGGTGATTTCAATATGATTGAAAATATCGAAGGTACATATGGTAGCTTAAACATGGGTTGTAAATGAGAGGATAAATGCTTTTGGTATAGGATGAAAAGAAAACTCAAGCTCTTCGACCCTATAGAGGGAAAAAATATATATATATATTTGGTTTACCTGGTGTAAATTTTAGAAAGATAATAAAAGAATATACTATAGGCTAGATAGGTTCAATGCAAATGGAGAATTATTTAGCTTTGATATAACTAAAGGGGCAATAGAGTTAGAGTGCATACATACACATTGTCGAACCACCACCCTATCAATGTAAAGATCATAATTGCAAAAGAAAATTTCAAAGAAATTAGGAAGGATGGCAAGTTTATGCTAAGTACAAAAAAGGTTAGAAGATAATGATTGTAATGAGACGATCTTTACTTTGAGGGAAATTAGCAAATGGATACTAAAAGAAAAAATGGTAACAGAAAGATGGAATAATAATGTTAAAGGCTAGAAAACTATTTTCTAGACTATAAGAAAGAAAAAAGCTATGAATTATAGAAGAGAGGAAAATGCTCTACAAGAAAAGCTCTTCAATCTAGAGGCTACCTTGCAAAGGGACCCTAACAATGAAAATTTGAATGAGGAATTAAGTTTCGCTAAGAAATCATTGAGAAAAATCCAAAATAATAACATTCAAGGACAAAAGATCATGGAAAAATGAATTGGTTGAATAATGATGATAAAGGATCCATTTTTTTGTCTCGAGTATTAAAAGAAAAAAGTGCAATAGAAAGGGCAAGCTCTGTTTGGGTAGAAAACAAGATTTCAAATGATCCAAAAGATGTAAAATAACAATTTTATTAATTTTATAAAATCATTTTTACATCTAAGGAAACTTGCAGAATATTTTAATTGGGGCTAAATGCAAAGAGGTAATCCCTAAAAGTATTTCCAAAGAGGATGAAGAAAGATTGAAAAATAGATAATCAAGGAGGAGATTGTAAAAGAAATTCAAATTATAAAAAAAAAGAGACAAATCTCTAGGGGCAAATGGTCTACCTATAGAGTTTTTCAAAAAAACATAGATTGGGTGAGTGATGACATACAACATGTCTAATCCAAAGCTATTAAGAGAGGATATCTTGGGAAAGATATTAATAAAGGTTTAATTAAACTATTGCCTAAAGGTTATGACAAATCCTTGATAAAAAATTAGAGGCCAATCACCTTACTAAATGTCTCATATAAGATACTAGAAAAAGTCATTGCATTGAGACTAGTAGATATCCTTCCCTCCTTCATAGGTAGCACTTAGATGAGATCCATCACAGGTAGGTATATACTTGAGAATCTAATAACAAGTTGAGAGGATATGGAATGGGAAAAAGGGTCCAACCAAAACATAGGTATGTTTTTTATAAGATGAGCTGAATTTACAAGGTGTAGTACCCTTTACACTAGGAGCCCAGAGGGCCAAAAATGATGAAAAAACAAAAAATAACACCAAATAGTCCACTAGCAGAAACAACAAATAGACACCAAAAATTTATTGCAACAACAAACTGATAATAAAAGGAAAACCCACCCACCAACAATATACACCCAACCCATTACTTTGCTAAGCAATCCCACTCCTCAAAGAGGAGATCCAGAACCTCATCACCACCCATTTGTTGCTAGGTCCTTCCGCAATTTTTTTTTCAACCTCCTCACGTAGCACATCGGACAACCTGAATCGTGAAGTGTGTTAGCCTAGTGAATTGTCTTTCTAGTTTTTCAACTCGAGACAACAAATTGTCAAGATCCTCTCTCTTTTCAGTTTCCACCTTTTTTTCTCCATCATTCCCAGATAGGTATGTTGCTTCTTGATTTTGAAAAAGAATATGACAATATTGAATGAAATTTCATATTGATCAAATTAGAAGCTTTTGGATTTCCAAATAAGTTTTGTTAGATGGTTAGCACTTTGATTTAGGATGCAATTGCTCAAGTGGACATAAATGGAGTATTAACAAAGCAATTCTTGCTCTAGAGGTCAATAAGGAGAGGATGTCCTTTGGCCCCAGTATTATTTGTGATAGCATCTAATGCTATATATACTACATCTTAAGGGATTCATCTAAAAGGGCCAAGTTTAAAGGACTAACCCTGTCCAATGGGGAATATCTCTTGAATATTCATTTTGTTGATGACACAACATTGCTTGTTAATCTAGAAGAGGAGAATTTTGAAAACTTGATGCATAAACTAAACATATTTTGTTCAACATTTAGAGCAATGTTATAAAAGGAAAAATCAATTATGTTAAGTTGGGTAAACACTCCTATTTGGTTCACCAAATATGGATTTCAATGGGGGGATAGGAAGACAGGTGAGATACTTGGGTATCCCATTTTCTATAAACACATGTCTAAAAGATATGTGGAATTGGATAAAAGGAAAAATTGAAAAAAAGATAGATAAATGGAACAAGCGATACTTATCAATGGTTAGGAGGCTACAAGTTTGTTAAAAAATTCTCTCCTCTTATAGTTTTTATTATTCCTCTATGTGGCTATTTAATAGCTACTAAATAAATGATATCTAAAAAAAACAGACAATTTTTATGGTATGATGGTAGGGGAAAAAATAAAAGGAAAACAGTAAGATGGGAATGGTGTTGTCTTGATAAGGGTGTAAGTGGACTAGGGTTGAAAGATCTAAAAAAATTAACCCCAAAAAATGCAAAAGCATGGAAACACCTCCCCCTTCGTGATTTATTATTTGGAAATTTCCCAATGACCCTTGTTGGATGCTATGTGTTCAAAAGCATATGGAAGGCTTTGGAAGAAGTTAGGCATTTGTTAAAAAATAGAGAAATGGCTAATAGAAATAATAATACAATATGTCCCTCCAATTCAATATGGTGGAACCTTTATCACAATGGGAAGCCCCTTGCATTAATACAAGGTTGCTCAGAAAAAAAATTGGAATAATAAAGGTATCAATTTTTTTAAGGATATAATATGTAATTCTCACCTCAAAAAATGGGATTTTCTTGGCTTAGAATTTGATATGCCTCCTTCTCATTGGAGGACTTATATTGTCCTTAGAGAAGCATTTAAAATTGTTCACTGCCCAGTAATTTTTGTACATAATAATTAAATTATGGACAAGATAAAATGGAGTGTTGAATTTGATCTAGAAAAAATTAAACCTAGAAGTTGTTATACAAGTCACTAGTAAACACACATAAGTTGTTATACAAGTCATTAGTAAACACATAGGAAATTTTCAAACATTTAAATAAGTGTTGGAACTTAGAATTAAAGGAAAAAAATTGACCAACATTTTTAAATGGATGTGAATGAAATTATTGAACCAAAGAAAGTGTGTTTCAAATCACAGCTTCTATTACATAAACTTCCAAGTGTTTTCTCCTCCCGGTGTATGAAAATATGTAATTTTTTTAGAAAACCTGAATCTTTCAAGCATATATTCTTTGAATGTTTCTTTGCTAAATAAATTTGGTTCATGTTCTACACAGAACTAAGAGGATGGGGGTACTTAAATAGGATAAAGTGGCAGGGAATTATAATAGGATTTATTAAATGATTAAAGATAAAAAGTTAAATATTTTTAGGTTATTGTTATCTACTGAGATATTGTGGTTTATTTGGAAAACTAGAAATGAGGAAAGGTTCCGAGGAAAAAGGAGGGCACTTACTAATTTTGTTAGAAGACTCATATTTTGTAATATTTTAATGTAGGTCACAGTGACAATAGAGGTATCCAATAGCAAGTTCATAAAGCTATGGAAAAATGAAAAAGTGGAGGTCTATAAAGATGGAGCTGAATATGTGAGGAATTACATCCATTTAACAAGGAGGACAACATCCCATTCATGAGGAATTACCTAGATTTTATGAGGAAGCACAATAAGAATACAATGAAGACATGTCAAAAAGTGAACCACCAATAGGTTGGAATGATATGGACCAATTCACTGAAAGTATTAACTCATGAAAACTCTATGATGATAAACATTTTTTTGTAAATTGAGAAGAAAATCTAAGTAAAATTATATACCTCTGCTTATATGTATTTTGACAAGCTTTGAGCAGAAAATGTAACCTTTGATGTAACATTTTGGTAAACTATTATCAATACAAAAATGAAAACCATGTTAGACCCTATTACATGAATATAAAAAGACTTGTATCAACTTTATTTTAACTAAGGTCATGGGAAAATACATGTAATTTTATCCTGGAGTGTGGATTTGAACATCTCAATTTTCTTCCATTATTTCTTACACTTTCATTTTGTTCCATTTTTCTATTTTTCTACACAAATGTTATTAGGATTTGATTTGAAATATTTATTGTGATTGAAATAAAATATATCATAAATCACTTATATCCTTATAAAATATTGTTTTCATCTTACAAATCTTATCATTCTATCTATGGCATACATAAATGACAAAATTAACATTTTAGAAATCAAAATCAAAATGGAGATTTGAAAGATTGAGAAAAGAAAAATTAGTAATCTTGCATGGCCACCTAAATCAAAATTTATCACATATTAGAACATTTCATTAACATATTTTTTTGTAATTTTTGAAAATAAGGAAATATTGTGTTGTTGTTTCAATTAGCACCTTTGGAGTGCTTATTGGAAATGGTCAGTTATTGCAAGTGTTATAGTATTTCTCCTTCGGATTATAGAGAGGAAGATCCCTCTTTGTTGTTGTTATGTGTAAAAAGGTATAGTAGACTAAGGTTCCTATCTTGTTTACTCAGCGGCAGGACACAAGGGTGCACAAACACAATGCGTCGTAGCTAAGCTTTTCTCTAGTTTATGCAGATCTTAACTACAACTAAACTAGCTTTTAATCTGTCATATCTCCTCAAGATAAATAGAGCATGAGGGCATAGGAGTTGGAATGGATGGTTGGATTACTTGGTCCGACAATCTTTCCAGAATGAGTCTAAGGCTATGAACTCTCAAATCTATGTTGGAAATATGGCTTTGTGCAAGAAAACACTCTTTACGGTAAGTTGGATCTTAGACTTGCCAAGGAGGAGGAACCCCTATCTGAGGTACAGGCTAGGAAACAACTTACTAGAAACAACAATATATGATGCCTTGGCTAACAGGATTCCCAAGGAGGTGACGACACCTGTCCAAAGTGTAGGTTGAAAGACAATTCATTGAACAACATCAAATGATAACTGTCAATGAAAAAATATCTGAGGAACCCCTATCCAAGGAGGAGATTGAAACAACAAACTATAAAAAAAAATGTTGAAAGAACTCAAATATTTGGATCAAAATGCAAGCACCTTCTAATTTTCTTCTTCAAATTTCTTCAACGAGTTATAAAGAATTAGGACATGCAAAGGCACAAAATCATGCACAATTGCTCATCAAACTAATTAACTCTCATCCAAGAGTGAACAAATAATCACTTTCAAACTTGTTACAACAATGGCGCGGAAATTTTGCATAGCAAGTAAAGGTTGACAAATAATGAGCCCAAGGCTCTTATTTATAGAACTCAATGGAGTAGGCAACCCTAAAATCTCCTTGAGTTAACAATCAGTTCTTGCCAATTAGAAATATTTATTCCTATGTCTAAAAGTATGTGAGCAATCAGTTAATTGGAAATCTACTTCAGTTAACTAAAACTAAACAAAGAGTCAACTGGAAAACTACTTCAGTTGACTAAAACTAAACTAAAGGTGAAATTTATTAGAAAGTGTGCCTCCAAAATAGACATCCACGTTTAGTGGAGATTTGAGATCCACAAATTATGGAAGTCAAATTAGACATCCTCAATTAGTGGGATCTGACAATGCATGATCTATGGGACATGGATTTAACTTGGAAATGGGCATCAAGTTAACTCCAGTCACATTTAATGCCTTTCTAGAGGGTAGGACATCCTTCTTGAGGTGCTTTTACAACTCACCACTGGTCAATAGTGTCTCTATCCATTCGTTGACCTCCTCAACCTCTGGGTAATTAATGCTTTGGAAGATGATGACATGGCACTTTAGCATTACTTCGCATGTGACAAGTTGTTGTTGAAATTCAATACATTGGGCAACTGTGTCATCTAACTTGGTAGACAAGGCTGCCACTTTGGCCAACTTGCAACAATCTGGATCATCGAGGAAGGTGTTGCAAATTAAATTTTGGAATTGATTCTACACTGTGGCTAGCTCAATGTACTCTCCTCCCTCATGTTGATATTCTATGTGAGGGAAGGATATTACCAACGTTCTTGTGAAGTTGATAATATTTGTGACCACCTGTCAGTGGTCAATCAGTTCTAGTATGCCAATTGTTCTTTCCAATAAAAAAGATGTTGCTTTTTTTTTCCTTAGAGAAGACTGATTGATATGCCAATTGCAAGTTTTCAATTGTGATTTCATTGCCTAGCCTCTTTTCTGCTATTTTTTACTCCAATTTTTAAATCTTTGCTTAGATTCCATGTGCTCTATCCCTTAACTATTATAGCTTTTCCAGTATACATCATCCTCTGATAACAAATTCCTCCACTTGATCTCTCAAGTGTCTTCCATATGTCATCAAATGGTGATGGTTCTACTTTGTGGGTAGATCCAACAATTCCTTTGGCAAGGAAAAGACTTTCGGGGTGTCGTGCATTAAGCTAGAAATGTACATTCTCAACTATTGATTTTCAGCCTTTAAGGTTGCTTTGTCCTTTCCATCATTAGCCATCCTCTGTTGGAGTTCACTGAGGCAATTTTGAGAGGTTCTGCCTCCACTTGACGTGTGGTCTTTTCGAGGTTGATTTTGGAAAATGTGAAGTCCTCAACTTGTACCTCATGTATCTTTCTTCCCTTAGGTGGGGCAGCAATCTCTATAATTAACTCTTTCTCTACATTCCTTTCCACATGTACTTGCTTCTTCAATTTCTTTTCTAGCATTTCTTGTGGTACATGATTGAACTTTGTGAAGTCAAGCTCATTAAATGGTTTTTCCCTCTTCCTTCCTAGGAATCCCTCAAGCCAAATAGAATCCTAAATAGCCTTGCTGGAAGGAGGAATATTGGGCCCTTGAATGCCCGATGAATGAGACTGTATTGGAGTGATGTCTCTCGGTGGAGAGTCCAAGTTGATGGGGACTTGTGACTGTTGTGATGGTGGTGATGTAGGTTGCTCTATCCCTATCACATGCACCATTTCTACTACTGTTTCTTTTGCTATTGGCTCTGTCTCTACAGTGACTATCTCAATCACTAGCTCGGTTGCAGTGGTCTCTATTATCTCGGGTGTGTGTGTGGTTGTCTCCACATGTAACCCTTTGTGTATCTTGACATTTGCATCCCTATGGGAGGATTTCTCCACTACTTATGTCTAGTTTTCTTCCTTGACGTGGAAGGTAGTGTAGATTGAACTGGTGGCGGCTTTGTTCAGGGAAGTACTACCTTCCTTGTCTTCTTGTTGTCTAGGTAGAGTTAACTATTTCTGACAACTCTACTCATTCTCTCCTCTATAGATCTATTTTCCTTAGCATACCAATCCACTCTTCTGAGTGGTTGTGCATCCACTAAATCTATGAATAATGAGGGGAGAATTACTTCCCCTTCATCATCAGATAAGCCCTCAATGTCTTCTGACATAAAGTCAACAATTTGTGAGAGCCTAAATCTATTATAGTTCCTTCCTTGTACCTCAAACTCATCATCATAATTGACCCAGTAATCATCCATAGAAGATTCAAGTGATGAACATTGCTCAAGATGTGTAACATAGAGGCCTTTGGGATCATATGACCTTCTCTCAATGATGTATTTGAGATTGAGTCTCACCATTTCTTGGTTCATCAGCTTGGCATATGTCATTGTTCTACATCTATAGAGTCCCATTTGAATCAGAAATTTTGTAGCTATCTTCTTCTTTAGGCGTAGGTGAATGTGAACTTCGAAAAACTAATTGAGGAATTCCATGAAGACTACCCTATCTGAAGGGTAGCATAGCATCATCGCAGGATGACCATTGCAACCATACGCGCGTATGTAGGTGAAGGTGGGGAATTGGATAAACCAATCCGCCCAGTCCACCATTGCCTCCTTAGTTGTTGGTGATATACACATGTGCATGTTATGGTCGAGGTCTCGTACCGTGTGCATAATGAAGAGGTCACTTATCTGTTTGAAGTGTTGTTCCACTTGAGTAAACTCAAGATGTGAAAAGTGTTCATGGACCTTTTGCACACCTAAGGTCCCCACATTGTTTAGTGTCTTGAACTTTCCTTGGAAGGTAATCAAGTATACCAGGTAGGAACACATGTGGAAACTATGAGCCTCTAGAAACCTGGTAATTTTTTTGTGTAGTGTGTCACTAATCAGGGTGGCCCAGTCATAGTGTTCTCTTTTGTTGATAATCTTGGCAATGACGTAGTACATCCACAACTGAAACTAATTTCCCTCTTCCTGTCCAATGATCTTGCTGCGTAGAGTGATCAACACTGCATACTCGTCTCTGAATTCTCCTCATCCAACCAATTTAGGAAAGCTAGTCTTTTTCACCTTTAACCATTGTTTTTCCATTTTCTGTAAACATTTTTTCCTTTGATGCTTTGAATTCCTTTTTGCATTCTTTCACCGATATGACCACATTGGTAGGGCATGGTGAAATATCAAAACATTTTTCAATGTCCCTTGGTTTCAAGTTGTAGATTACCCTTCCATCCACTAATTGGATTTCTCTCATGGTAGGATTTTAATGCTTAATGAAAGAATTTACAAGCTCCACACTCTGTAATGTGATGGGGATGGACGCAGCTTGAAGCAGCATGGATTCTTCTATGTTTTGTAGTGTGATTTGATTCATGCCCTCCAAAACTTCTGAATCGACCACTGGGTATTTCTGATGTAAGTTTGTTTCAGTCATTTTCAAGAAATCATGGTACAAGGCCATATTGATCTTGTATTGCACCTAGGAGTACTACATCCTAAAAGACTTAAATATTGACTGTGCACATGACCCTATTCTGACAATTTCTGAAAACCCCTAAAAATAGCACTTGTCGAGAAGTATTTTTCTGAAAAAATCTAGCACATGGGTTTTGTTCATGCTTCAATGTTGAACAAACCTAATTCCTCAGATTTTTTATTTTGAGACTTTTTTAGAAAAACCCCCAAAAATAGGGGCAGCAAGTTTGTTGTTTCTGGAAAATTTGACGAGATGGGTTTTACTAGAAAACTATGTTGATCATACCCAGGTGGTCAGATTTGTGGTAGCCTGTTGATTTTTGTGACATGCAAGAAAACCTAAGACAAGAAAAGAGGAAGTAGAAAAGAGGTATATTGGAAGTTATTATTTGTCCCCCTAAGAAAATTTTCCTCTAGATTCAACCTCTGAGAAGAAATCTTCTTATGCCACTGATCTTCAAAAAATATTGAAGGACGCTCCAAAACCCCTTTTAGATCTTGAAAAGACATCCTTGAGAGCAATTTTTTGTTTTGATCTTCAACCTATAAAATAAATAATGAAAAAGGGATGCCTAGAGTTGATATATAGTGATTCAAGCCTGAATCCTTGAAGTTTGGGTGCCAACTCATGTCTTAAGCCTGATTTGGCCTGATCTAGAGTTCAAAAATTTGATTTCCACTAATTATGGGATGATTTGACCAAGATTGCCTCCAAAATATCTTAGTTGAAGTCAACAAAAATTTCCTTGACCATTTTAGGCACCCATTTTGAGTTTGAGCACTTTTTCACTATTTTACAAGTTGAAGTGCCTCTATTTGATCCTTGCTCTCAGTCATTCAGTTGATTTCAAGCAGCTACCAATGGATCCGTTGTTGAGATAGAACCATCCTAAGGGGTATGCTTGGGAGAAATCATGTCAAAAACCTAAGTTTGAGGCTCCAGATTAAAGGGCACATTTCTCCAATAGGGGTTCTTTTGGCCTTGACTTAGTCAATTTTCATGACTATTCTTCATTTTCATCATTTTAGACCCTTCGTGCTCCAATCTAATATCACCATCGACTGACAAGCCTAATGACTTTTCTTGATGATTCACTGGATGACCAATTCAATCCTGGAAAGGATGAATGGCATCTCAACTCTTGAAGGTCTATTTAGGTCCTTAAAATCCAAGGGAACCCCTGGCCAACAGGGGTGCTTTTGACTTGTTGATTGATTATATTCATGTTGTGAACTGCCTTATTTTAATCTCTATTAGCAATTGATTGATTTCTCTATTGCCTTTTCCAGTGGTTTCATTGTCGAGATCGATCAAAGTGGAGGAGGTCATCTTGGAGGTCTCCAAGAAAATACACTATATCTGGATGCCCCAAAGACTGGGCACCTTTCTTCAGTAGGGGTTCTTTTCCCTTGGTACTTAGTCATTTTCAATGTTCTTCATTCAGTCTCCATCCCTAGCTTTTTTTGCTTGATCTTATCCTTCGATTGTTTGACAGGTCCTGTGAATGTGTTGTCGGATTGGTCACGAAGCTAGGAGGGAGTTAAATAAATGCTTTGTATAGAGTAGTTGTTGATTACCTCATAAGGTGTCTCAAAAAGAAGGGTGCACTTGACTAGCAAGGGCGCTTTTGCTTTGGAATTCACTAATTCGCCTTCTATCTTGTATGCTCTGGCGATCAAGCATTGGCGTTGTTTGATTTGTCTCACAAGTTGGCTAACAGGTTCATTGAAAAGTTGGGTTGGAATTGAAGAGATCTCATGAAGAAAATTTTCTTCGAGAACTGACATCAGCATCATCTCATTCAAGGGTGGCTTTCTTCAACAGGGGCGCCTTTTGACTCCTTTGACTACATTTATGCCTTGGTAGCAAGGCGTGGTTTTCCAGAGCTAGCCAAATTTTGGCCTTTTTCAGTTTCCAGAATCTCCTCCATCAAACTACATCTTTTGTATCCTTTTTTTGCCATGGTTGTGTTGTTGAAGCTTTTGAAGCATAGCTTTCAGCACCTGGTACTGGCCAATCTGCCATTAATGGTTGCGGAGCTCCTAACTCTATTCCTGAAAAATAGAAATAGGCCTACCAGAGCAAAACATGTCTTTTGATGATTCTAACTTGACCAGTGTGATCATGAAGTTGATTAATCCTATAAAAATCATTTTCAATCATTTATGAGGTCCTATTTTCAGGGGTTTCCCTAAAAATAGGGGTACGAAACCCTAATTTTTAAATTTTCAAAATTTTACACATATGTTCCTTGATAGAAACCTACAAAGACCTTATGTTTGGTTTCACCTAAAATAGAATTTCGACAACATTTTTACATGATCTAGCTCAATTTAAGTAGATTTCCAAAAAAATATTTTGGGTACAACATTAGGCTCCATCTGGTGACCATGTCAGATACCTACGGCATAGGAGAACCAAGAATCTCTAGTTTTGTAGACCAGTACTCTTATTAGTTCAGTAACAGAGTTAGGAATTATTTCCTAATACACCTAAAAATTAGAGTTCACCTATTTATTGGGCTCACCAGTTTATTCACCTACAAAAAGACTACTTAAGAAATCACCTACAACACGATGATACTTTACTGAATGGGGAAACACATAACAACATAGCGTTAAAGCAAAGAAAAATATTCACAAAGTACTCACCCCATCCCCAAAGGGATGAAATGTTTCAAGTACTTCCCACTATAGGGCAGTGGGAAAATCCTTCCATTTGAATTGAGAGAATGTAGGAATACTCCCCTGCAATATCATGGATCAGGAATGGCCCCAGCCAAAGGGATTCAAATTTACCATGCATTCCCTTTGGTTCGTGTCTCTTGTCCCATAACAGGACCTTGTCTCCAATCTCAAAGTCTCGTTGTCGAGCCTTCTTTTCAAAGATCTTCTTCACTCGCTCTTGGTGTTGAGTAATTTTATCAAGTATCTCCACCCGTTCTTGAATTTTCATTAGGCACAAGATGCATTTCTCAATGTGATCTTTGAATTCCTCATCTTCTATTATGGTTTCCAGTTGCAAGGCGGACAACTCTAGAGTGATAGGTAACACAACTTCTGTGCCATATAGGATAGCGAAGGGTGAAGTGTTGATAGCTCTCTGGGGCATGATCCTATTAGCCCAAAGAGCGTCGTATAACTTTTGGTGCCAAACCCACTGATTGGAATCAACTATCTTGTGCATGATTGTGACTATGTTCTTATTAGATGACTTGGCTTGTTTGTTGCCTTGTGGATAGTAATATGAAGAGTGGGACAATGTGATGTTGTAGTTGAGATAGAATTCTACTAACTCCTCTGACAAGAAACTTGTAGTGTTGTCGATCACGATATTTCTTGGTACTTTGAAGCATGTAATGATGTTCTCCTTGAGGAAGCTACACACTAAGTAGCTTGCTTCGTAGGGATTGCCTCAACCCATTTAGTGAAGTAATCTATCGTCATAAGGACATAGACATGCCCCTTACTGGAATGTGGGTTGATGGGCCCTACAAAGCCTATGCCCCATTTCTGAAATGGATAATCTATCACCACTGGCCTTAGTGGAAGGGCTTCCAATTTGAGTTTACTAACAAATTGTTGGTACAATGTGCATCTGTGCACCCAGTCATATGCGTCGTGGAACAAATTTGGCCAAAAGAACAATTCCCACAGGATTTTGAATGTGGCGACCCTTGATGAGAAGTGGCCACCACATGCTTGATTATGAAATGCTTCTAACAACTATCATTGTTGGTCCTTATTGATGCATAGTAGGAACGTTCCATCAATCCCACAATTGTATAGAACATTTCCTCTAAGCACATAGCTTTGTGCTTGTAGTTTTAAAGTTCTTCTCTGCTATTTACCCAAGTGTGTTGGGAATTCCCTATAGGTCATAAAGTACCACAATTTTGTGTATCATTCTTGAGTAGATTTAACTAGTAAGACCATTGGGAGGTCTTCTTCCATTTCCATTCCTGGGATGCCATCAACAGCTTGGTCCTTTAGATCACCATCTTCTGCCATGAGTTGACATAGACCTCTCCCACGGACGTGCTTGGTAGGCTTGATATCCAAGTCATATTCCTAGACTCTTGCAATCCAATTGCCTCTTTTGGTGCCCATCTCCTGTTGAGTAAGGACACTTTTTACCATGGGGTTTGTAACATACACAGTAGTGTGGGAGTTTAGGATGTAGAATCTAAAATTCTTGATAGCCCTCACAACTACATATGCATTTTTCTCTATCAAGGAGTACCGAGACTCACTATCCTTGAAGTTGCTGCTCATGAAAGTGATCGGTGACTTAGTCTCTTCATTCAACTTCTGGGTCAATATGGCAAAGAGATTATGTTTTGATGCATAACAATAAAGAATGAACTCTATTTAAATCATGTCGAACCAACACTGCCACTTTACTAATGGCTTCCTTTATTTTCTCGAACACCTTCCTTCCTTCTTCAGTCCATTTGAAGGCATTCATCTTCTTCATCATTGTTGAGATGTCTTTGGTCAGCTTCGAGAAGTCAGGTACAAATATTTGTATGAAGTTTACTTTGTTGAAGGAGTGTACCACAATTTTATTTATAGGGAGAGTTAGGTCCTTGATTACATCAACCCAAATAGGGTCTATCCAAGTCCCTTCCTTGGAGAGGATGTAACCTAGCAACTTACCTTATGTCACTGCAAAGATGTATTTTTTCATATTCAATGATATGTGGTGGTACCTGCACCTCTCGAACACTTTCACTAAGTGCTGAAAATAATCTTGCAACTTCTTTGAGAATGCGGTAAGGTCGTCAAGATAGACGACTATCAGTTTGTCTTTTAAGTCGCCAAACGCCAAGTCCATGGCTCGCTAAAAAGTAGCACCAACGTTGATGAGGATGAAAGGCATCCTCTCATAGGCGAACATTCTCTAAGGGGTGGTGAACGTCATTTTGAGTTGATCTTCTTCAGCCATTACAATCTGGTTGTATCTGAAAAAACTGTCAAGTAATGAAAACATCTTTGAACCGGTTACCATTTGCAATGTATGCTCCATGATAGGAAAAGGGTAAATATCCTTTAGCGATGACTGGTTTAGGTTCCTGAAATCCATGCAGATCTAGATTTCTCCATTCTTCTTGTGCTCAAGAACTATATTTGACACCTAGGTAGAATAGTGGATCGGGAATATTATCTTCTCATCCACCATCTTTTTTACCTCTGTGTAGATTATGTCTTGGATTTGCTTAAAAGTCTTAACATCAGACTTGAGTGGAATTGTATGGGACAATTCTTTTTTTTTAATTCTTTCAAATCTTCATAGGACCACGTGAAGACGTCTCGATATTGCTTGAATAGGGAGATGAAGTTGTTGTCCTCTAGAGTGCAACATTTTCCTAAGTTGAAAAGCCAAGGCTTATCTTCTATACCAATGTTGACTTGTTGGTAATCAATTGACGTCTTGTTGTTAGAATTCCTTTGATCCTAAACATGTATGTCATGTCTATCAAATATATTCTCCAAGGATACTAAACCCTTGGGGATATTGTTGTCTCTTAGTTGGATGATGTCAAATTTCATGGCTTCAGAGTCTTCCACTATAGATTGTTTGAAAGGAGAAGCACTTCCTTCAAAGAATAATTCTTGGTAATTGTCCCCCATGCAAAGGAACTCCTTGATGTCATCATCATAATTAAAGACCTACTAGTTATAGTTTTCGGGGACAACCGGCCTGTAGATGAGCTAAATAGCGAAGGCATTCAAATGGAAGTCGGAATGGGGCATGAAAAGAGTAGCCGATATCACAAGGGCATCCATTCTGCTATTTTTCTCACGTGGTATGCACCTGATGTTGAATACTTCAAACCAGTCGATCAAATTCCACGCCCTTTGTTGATAAGACATAAGGCGAATTTTCCTTATTTGATATTATTCTCTTACCTATTGGACGATCAACTCTACATTGTGTTTGACTTGAAGGAATCTTATACCCATATCCCTTGCATTTTTGAGGCCTAGTATGAGCGCCTCATATTCTGCAGTATTGTTTGTGTTATTGAATTGCAAGCAATAATCAAATGGGTACAGTGTTCCTTTGGGAGAAGTGTTGACTACTCATCCTCTCGAGCCTGATGTTGAGCAACTCCCATCAAATTTCATTGTCCACATTCTTGAATCTTCATTCAGTGCTTGTGTGGCGTATGAAAAACTTTCATCTTGTTATGTTGCTTCAAATAGCATGGCATGTATGTTGGAACCTGTGTATTGATATAACACTTGAGCTTGGGGGTCCTACGATTTCACCACTGTGAATCTTGACTTAGCCTCTGGTTCTAACTTGAAGCTACCTTTCTTTAGTGGGATTGTCATGTATGACCAATCCAATTGAATCTCACCTCTGAGATCCTTGTAGAATTTTCTGCTCAAGAGCATCCCATAACTGATTGGAATGTCAGCTACAAGGATGGTCATCATGATCTTCTTCTCTATGCAAGAATTCAATCTTACTTGAGCATCCTTCAATTGGCCTACCAATGGCATGAGTTTTGATTCAAGTGAATAGCACTTGTCGTGAGTTTCCATGATGATAACCCCAATGAGTTCATGATCTATAAAGGCATGACATTATCTGATGCCCTTGAGTCAATTATGCAATTTTTGACTCTATACCCTCCCATATACAAAGATATGTAGAAGGGTTTTGGATTTTCTCCCACTAGTATGAAATATTTTAGCAATGTGGGCTGAATTATAGTTGGCCTTTGTACTACCTTGAGAATCCAATCCAGTTGATCGAGATTGTCTTAGAGATACTCCATCTATGAGATTTGTACCTTTGTCTTCATCATAGACATCACAATGTCAAAAATTTGTTGAAGGTGGATCTTGAGCATTTGGTGTGACATACCCATGTGTAGACTTGGGATTAGAAGTGGAAGCTTCTTTTCCCTTTTTTTTTTTACTTTCGTCTCTCCTCTTGTTCTTTTTGTTCTTTGCAATGCTAGGCACGTGTAAACATAGGTTTTGAAAGGTCCTCATGTTTTACAACGAGAGAGTATTGATGATAGTTTTCTTCTTCTTGATTTATGGGTTCTCTATGAAAGTATCCCGTTGCAAAGTCGCCATCGAAGTTGCTCATTTGTGGTGGGGTAATGTTCGCATTTGAAGGTCCATAACTTGAGCTTGGAGTTGCATCCCCAGCATATCCCATGATCTAATTCATCCTTTGATTCTCAGGGCATGTGCATCCGGTGTGTTCGTCTGAGTCGTGGAAAGAACATAACAAATTAGACTTTTCAATCTCTGCCTATCTCGGTGGAGGTCTTGAAAACTTAGGCTTGAAGTTGTTGAAATATTGGAAATTATTTTTCTTTGGATGGTACGGTTGTTGAGATTGGTACTATTGGTGAGGATGGTACTGTAGTTTTTGATACGACAATGGTGTGGGCAGTGCTTGCTGCCCTTGATTGGGCAACTGTCTTTTTAATAGGGTCACCTCATTTGCTACCTTTTGTAATAGTGGATCTATTGATGCTTGGACCAGCGGTTTCATAGCATCATCTTTCATCTTTCTCATGGTGATCATGTGATCTTCAAGCTCAATAGCCTTCTCTTGTGCAACTAGAAAGTCCTCTTCATGACTTCCTTTTATGAAAAAGGATATCTTTGAGGGAAGGGCGTTGATGAAGTTTCTCATCAAAATCTTGTCTGATGGATTGAGTGTGTGAGAAAGACATGTAACGAGGCAGTTAAAGCTCACTGTGAACTCCCTCATCAGTTATGTGGACTCCATCTTAGAGTTAGATAACCAAGCAAATAGTTGATGGCTATCTTCGGAAGGTTTGAATCTTTCCAAGAACTTCTCACTCATGTCCTCCCAGTTTTTGACAATACCTAGTTGTAAGTGATTGAACCAATCGGCAACATTTTCCTCAAGAGTTTCAACAAAGAGTCAAACGGTGATATCTTCATGTGGAACAGACAAAACAGAACAAGCTGCTGTGAACGCTGAAATATGCTCATCGAGGTGTCGAGTCCTATCACCGTAGAATCTTGGGAAGTGATTTCGTGATCCCTTGGGAAGTTCATGGTGACCTTGTAGGGCCAATGGACCTATGACATTACCCCACGACAATGGGTCAGGATGTCTTACATTTCTTGGATTTCGGCCATTGCCGAAAAATATCATTGCCATTGTCATTTTTACCATTGTCGTCGTTGTTACCATTATTACGGCCATTGCCATTATTGATGTTAACATTGTCGGCCATTGCTTGAGTAGGAGGTTCTTGTTGTGGTTCTTCTAAAAAGTGTCCTCGAACCTCTTGGTAGATTTTCTTTGTATTGGATGCTTCTTCGATGTCTTCTTGAAAAAGAGGATTGGTCCTCCTCCTCGTATATACTTGGTGAGCCAGGATGCTTATTGCCATGTGGGAGGTGGTAATATTGGTCTCTCAGCTACAATATCATCTTTTATTTCTTCCTCATCCAAAGTAATGGATGTGACTCTTCACTGAGCAGGTGATGTATTCTTTTCAAAGATGAAGATATGTAGACTGTTGATGATGTCTTATTGCTCTCCTTCAATGTATGTAAGATCTAGTTGGAGAGTTGCTAGAAAAAGATCAGGTTGTTCTACTGGGGCCTAAGGACGCCAGATAGTTATTCTTGTGACATAAAAGCCTTAGCTTTTTCTTGAAGTTTTATGCCTCATTTCCCCACGGTGGACACCAGAAAATTGTTGGTGTTTCAATTAGCACCTCTAGAGTGATTATTGGAAACTATCAACTATTGCAAGTATTATAGTACTACTCCTTTGGATTATAGAGAGGAAGATCCCTCTTTGCTGCAATTATGCATAAAAGAAGTACAATAGACTAAGGTTCTTATCTTTTTTACTTAGCGGCAGGACAAAAGGGTGCACAAACACAATGCGTCGTAGCTAATATTTTCTCTGGTTTCTATAGATCTTAACTATGACTAAACTAGCTTTTAATCTATCCTATCTCCCCAAGATAAACAAAGCATGAGGGAATAGGAGCGAGAATGTATGTTTGGATTACTTGGTCCGACGATCTCGCTAGAATGAGTCTGAGGCTTTGAACTCTCAGATCTATGCTGGAAATATGGCTTTGAGCAAGCAAACACTCTTTATGGTAAGTTGGATCTTATACTTTCCAAGGAGGATGAACTCATTTCTGAGGTATAGGCTAGGAAACAACTTACTAGAAACAACAATATACGATGCCTTGGCTAACAGGATTCCCGAGGAGGTGATGACACATGTCAAAAGTGTAGGTTGAAAGACAATTTATTGAACAAAATGAAATGATAGTTGTAAATGACAAAATATCCGAGGAGGAACCCTTGTCCAAGGAGTAGATTGAAACAACAAGCTATAAACAAAAATCATTGAAAGAACTCAAATATTTGGATCAAAATTCAAGCGCCTTCTAATTTTCTTCAAATTTCTTCAACGAGTTACAAAGAATTGGGACATGCAAAGACACAAAATCATGCACAATTTCTTATCAAACCAATTAATTCTCATCCAAGAGTGAACAAATAATCACTTTCAAACTTGTTGGAAAAAATGGAACAACAATTTTACATAGTAAGTAAAGGTTGACAAATAATGAGCCCAAGGCTCTTATTTATAGAACTCAAAGGAGTAGGCAACCCTAAAATATCCTTGAGTTAACAATTAGTTCTTTCCAATCAGCAAGATTTATTCCTATGTCTAAACATAGGTGAGCAATTAGTTAACTAGAAATCTACTTCAGTTAACTGAAACTAAACAAAGAGTCAACTGGAAGAGTACTTCAGTTGACTAAAACTAAACTAAAGGTGAACTTTATTACAAAGTGTGCCTCCAAAATAGACATCCACATTTAGTGGAGATCTGAGATTCACAAATTATGGAATTCAAATTAGACATCCTCAATTAGTGGTATCTAATAATGCATGGTCTATGGGACATGGATTTAACTTGGAAAGGGGCATCAAGTTAACTCTAGTCACATTTAATGCCTTTTTGGAGGGTAGGATGTCATTCTTGAGGTGCTTTTACAACTCACCACTGGTCAATAGTGTCTCTATCCATTCATTGACCTCCTCAACCTCTGGGTAATTAATGTTTTGCAAGATGATGATATGGCATTTTAGAATTACTTTTCCTATGACAAGTTGTTGAAATTCAATACACTAGGCAACTACGTCATCTAACTTGGTAGAAAAGGTTAACACTTTGGCCAACTTGTAACCATCTAGATCATCGAGGAAGGTGTTATGGATGACATCTCAAAATTTATTCTGCATTGTAGCTAGCTCAATGTACTCTCCTCCCTCGCACTGATATTCTATGTGAGGGAAGTATATTACCAACATTCTTGTGAAGATGATAATATTTGTGACCACTCATCAGTAGTCAATCAATTCCACTGAATTGGCATCACAGGCTTTCACCTTGTATGCCAGTTCTTCTTTCCAAGAAAAAAGATGTTGCTTGCTTTCCTTAGAGAAGACTGATTGATATGCCAATTACAAGTTTTCAATTGTGATTTCATCGCCTGGCCTCTTTTCTACTTTTCCTTCGACTTTTGAATCTATGCTTGGAGTCCATGTGCTCTATCCCTTAACTGGTATAGCTCCACCAGTATACATCATCCTCTGATAAAAAATGCATCCACTTGATCTGTCAACTGTCTTCCATATGTCATCAACTGATGATGGTTCTACTCTACGGGAAGATCCAACAACTCCTATGGCAAGGCTGAGACATTCGGGTTGTCATTCATTAAGCTAGAAATGTACATTCTCAACTATTGATTTTCAGCCTTTAAGGCTGCTTTGTCCTTTCCATCCTTATCCATCCTCTCTCAGACGCTCACTAAGGAAATTCCAAGAAGGTCTGCCTCCACCTAACGTGTGGTCTTTTCGAGGTTGAGTTTGGACAATGTGAAGTCCTCAACTTGTACCTCATGTATTTTTTTGTCCTTAGGTGGGGCAACAGTCTCTATAATGAACTCCTTCTATGCATTCCTTTCTACATGTACTTTCTTCTTCAATTTATTTGTTGGCATGTCTTGTGGGACATGATAAAACTATGTGAAGTCAAGCTTGTATGATGGCCTTTCCCTCTTCCTTCCTAGGAATCCCTCAAGCTAGATAGAATCTCAGCTAGCCTCGCTGGAAGGAGGAATATTGGGCACTTGAATGCTCGATGAATGAGACTGTGTTGGAGTGATGTCTCTTGGTGGAGAGTCCAAGTCGATGGGGACTTGTGACTACTGTGATGGTGGTGATGTAGGTGTCTTTGTCTCTATCATAGGCACCATTTATGCTGATGTTGCTTCTGCTATTCGCTCTGTCTCTACAGTGACTATCTCAATCACTAGCTCAGCTATAGCGGTCTCTACGATCTCAGGTGTGTGTGTGTGTGTTGGAAAATGTGCCTCAATCTTACTGGCATGAAACTTTTGAAAGAGAAAAGTCGGTGTGACATTCTTACTATTTGGCTGACTAGCAGTTGTGTAACCTTGTGGAATGCTCATGTCGTCGAGACATTGTTGTTGTCTTGCCGACTGGAGCTATCGCTGTGACATTTCTATCTCTCTCTGCTCAGGGAGATCTCTGGCCGACGATTTGGTTATACACTTGAAGTCATTAGGGAGACTCTTGGCCGAAAGGTTTGCTTCGGTATGATGTCTCACCGATAGCGGTAGTCTTACTGATAGAGCTACATGTGTTTATCATTGGTATGACATCTCAGCAATATGATATGTCTCGCCGACAGCGTTACACTCGGAGTCATCGAGGAGAGGCATGGAGGCTTGCTAATAACTCTTGGCGATGGATGTAAGTCTTGCCTATGGGTATATTGCTTCGGTGTGACCTCTTGGTGAAAGTGGTAGCCTCTCTGACTGTTCTATGTTCAATATGAATATCAGTATGACCTCTCGCCGATAGCGATGGTCTTGTCGATAGCACTACATGTGATGATTGTTGGTATGAAGTCTTAGTGATGTGGCTTGTCTCGCCGATAGCTTTGCTCATTGAATATCGGTATGACATAAAGATCTATGAGACTCTTGGCGATAGGAGAACTCTTGCCAATAGAGATTCACAAGATGTATTTGTGTTCAGTATAACATCTTGCCGAAGGTGATGACTCTGGCCGATATCGACAGTTGGGCTTTGTGGCATCGGGGAGACACGGTTAGTGTCTCACCGACATACGAATATTGTTTGAACGCTTTGACTGATTGGAAGATTGTCCTACATGTGGTGTCTTTGACCAATCAGAGAAGCAGAATGGGAACCACTAGTAGTTGGACTATTGTGACCGTTTCTATGAGGAAGATCAACAGACCATGAGCGACATCGATATACTGAGAGATTGAAGATGATGATCGGTTCTGAGAAAATAGTGGGGTGTGTGATCAGTGTGAATTCAATTAAGAGTGTCTTGTAAATGAGATGTTTTTTACAAGGTTGATTTGAATCTGCTGCTGTAATTTGACATCAGAGAGTGAAGCCCGTATTTTGTATGTAATTTTTTTACTATAATACAAAGGGGTTTTTCTTGGTGTGGTGGGTTTTTCTCCCGTAAGGGTTTTCCCACGTAAATTTGGTGTTCATCTGTGTATGTTAATTTCTCTAATTTTGTTAATTCTTTCATGAGTATCTTAATTGGTCTATAATTGAAAATTTAAAGTCACCTCTGCATTCTTCCCTAAGGTTTTGACGTTAGGAGAGTCAGTTTTGCACCTTAGCTTTCCTTACAAGTGGTATCAGAGCTTGGCCAGTTGTGTTATCCTTGTGGGTACGTTGGGTTTTTTGTGTCAATTCTATTTCAGTGGGAGTCTTGTAGAAGTTTGGTAATGTGAATTATAGGTTAAGATGGCAAGCACGTTAGGAAAGATTGAAATTGAGAAATTCAATGGCAACAATTGAGTTGTGGAAACTTAAAATGGAAGATCTGTTGGTTGATCGTGATCTTTGGATTGTTGTGTCTGTAACGAAGCCTATAGGCATGAAGCAAGAAGATTGGGACCATGCAGATAGAAAATCAAAGGGGCTAATAAGGCTCTATTTAGCAGACTCTATTCTTTTGAATGTTCATGAAGAAAATACTGCATCTTCCTTGTGGAAAAGACTGACAGCTATTTATCAGGGCAAGTCCTTGGTGAATAAATTGTTCTTGAGGAAGAAGTTGTACACTTTGAGAATGCAGGAGGGAGGGTCTGTTGTTGATCATTTAAACACTTTCAACATGGTAATTGTTTAGTTAGCATCTGTGGGTGTGAAGATTGATGAAGAAGATCATTGTATGTTGTTATTATGTTCTTTTCCAGATTCTTGGGATCAGCTGGTGATGGCTATTGGGAGTATGACATCCACTTTTAAGATGGAATATTTTGTTGCTTCTTTGTTATCAGAAGATATGAGAAGGAAATCTTCTGAGATGGCAAAGTAGGCTCTTGCTATTAGAGGCAGATCGAAAGAAAAAGGCAAGAAGAAGGACAAGAAGTCCAAATCCAAATCAGATGGGAGATCAAAGTCTCCTGGCAAGAAGTCCAAGGTGAAGTGTTGGAATTGTGGGCAACCTGGTCATGTCTGAAAGGATTGTAAAGAGGACAAAAAGAAGAAGAAGAAGAAGAAGAATTCTAATAATGAGAAGTGATGCAGATGCCTTCATTGCGTACTTGGCTACGCAGGCATCAGATTATGTCTGGCTGATTGATTCTGGAGAATCTTTCCACATGACATCTCATAGAGACTGGTTCACGAAGTATGAAAAATACGATGGTGGAAAGGTGTATTTGGCAAGTGTTTCATCTTTGGAAATAGTTGGTCGTGGAAGAGTCAGGATTCAATTCCTTGATGGAAGAGTGAAGGGAATCAATGATGTAATGCATATACCAGGTCTGGCTCAAAATTTACTTTCTATTAGTAAGCTGAATGATATTGGAGTGCAAGTCACGTTCTCTAGAAATGGCTACAAGATGACTAGAGGCTCTATGGTTCTAGCAAGGGGTGCTCGAATTGGTACCTTGTATAAGCTAGATGCACATGTTGTACAATGCAATAGTGTCTCTGTAAAGTCACAAAAAGCTACTCATGGAGGAAAAGAGGAAAAAGTTCCTGATGGTGTAAACTCTATGGAAGTGAAACCTCCAGTAGAAAAGACTATGCTCTGGCATCATAGGCTTTGCCATAGTGGAGAAAATTTTTTAAAAACCTTGAAGAATAAAAACTTGGTTGAGGGGCTTGATGATTGTAACCTCGAATTTGAGTTTTGTGAACATTGTATATATGGTAAACAACACCGTGTTTCATTTTACTCTAGTCCTCACAAATCTTCTTGTTTACTTGATTACATTCATTCTGATGTTTTTGGTCCAGTGAATGTTCCTTCTTTGTCTAATTCAAGGTATTATGTATCGTTCATTGATGATTATTCAAGAAGAGCATTTGTTTATTTTTTGAAAAGTAAATCAGAAGTGTTCAGTCAGTTTAAGGAATTTAAAAGCCTTGTAGAAAATCAGACTAGAAGAAAAATAAAATGTTTAAGGACTGATAATGGCAGTGAGTTTTGTTTTGATGATTTCAAGAGGTACTGTAAAGATCATGGGATTAAAAGACATAAAAATACACCTTACACTCCGCAGCAAAATGGAGTTGCAGAAAGGTTCAACAAGACAGTGATGGAAAGAGCACAAAGTATGCTGAGCAGTGTTGGCTTGGAGGAGAAGCTTTGGGCTAATGCAGTTGCAATAGCATGTTACTTGCTAAATCATTCTCCGAATTCCACTTTTGTTGAGAAAACACCTTTGGAAGCATGGTTTGGAAAGAAGCCCTCTCTAAGACACATTCGAGTCTTTGGCTGTGAGGCATATGCATATGTGTCGTATGAGAAAAGATCTAAATTGGAAAACAAGGCTATCAAATGTACTTTTATTGGTTAGAGTGCTGGTATAAAAGGATACAAGCTTTGGAATCCTGATACGGAGAAGGTTCTATACAACAAAAGTGTTATCTTTCATGAGTTGAAGCCTTCTACCTTGGATCTGCAGTTAGAGACAAAATCAGAAAACAAAAAGGATGTAGTTGAAATTCCTCTGACACCAGATAAAGAGGAATTGAAAATTCAAAATGTACCTGAAACTAAGGAGAGCTCAAGCAATTCTGAGAGTTCTGAAGAATAAGAACAACCTCAGCCTCAGCAAGTGAGGAGGTCAACTCATGAAAGAAAGCAACCTAATAGGTATGGGTTTTCTTTGATAGATTCTACTTGTGCCTATGCTTTAATTTCTAGCACTGATGAGCCTAGAATTGTGAAAGAGGCATTTAGAATGTCTGATTCAAACTCTTGGTTGAAAGCTATGAATGAAGAAATGGCATCATTAGAAAAGAATGATACTTGGAGTTTGGTGCCCTTGCCTGAAAGCAGAAAAGTTGTAGGCTGCAAATGGGTATTTAAAAAGAAAATAGGTTTGGATGGCAGTGTGGAAAAGTATAAGGCGAGGTTGGTTGCGAAGGGTTATTCCTAGGTAGAGGGAATTGATTATGGAGAAGTTTTTTCTCCAGTAGCTAAGCTGAAATCTATCAAATTTCTTTTGTCACTTGTAGCAGCGTATGACTTAGAGGTTGAACAAATGGATGTGAAGACAACATTTCTTCATGGTGATCTTGAAGAAGAGATTTATATGTCCCAGCCTGAGCACTTTGTGGAGAAAGGTAAAGAAAAACTGGTTTGCAAGTTGAAAAAATCTCTGTATGGATTAAAGAAATCTCCTAGAATGTGGTACCAGAAATTTGACACTTTTGTTTTTTCATTGGGATTTGTAAGATCAAAATCTGATCATTGTGTGTATTACAAAGCTGAAAGTGATCGAGTTCTTGTTTTTTCTCTCTATGTTGATGATATGCTATTCATAGGCAATAGTAAGTTAATGATTTCTGATCTTAAGTCTCAGTTGTCTACAAAGTTTGAAATGAAAGATCTTGGTGCAACTAGGTATATTCTAGGAATGGAAATAACCAGGGACATAAATAGTAGAAAAATTTGGCTCAGTCAAAGTAAGTATATTAAGACTGTTCTAGAGAGATTTTGTATGACCAAGCAGCTAGTTGTTCCAGTTTTGTAGGGAACGAAGCTATCTGCTGTCCAGAGATGGAAGACATGACCAGTGTGCCTTATGCTAGTGTGGTTGGCAGTCTAATGTATGTAATGGTCTATACACGGCCAAACATTGCCCAAGCAGTGGGAGTACTTAGTCGGTTTATGGATAATCCTGGAAGGGCACATTGGGATGTTGTGAAGAGAGTATTCACATTGTGTTACCATGGAAACTTGGTTGAATCATAGAGGACTCTCAGTATTTGAGGCTATGTGGATTTTGATTGGGTAGGGGACATTGATAGCAGAAGATCCTCCAGTGGATATATTTTCATGATGAATGGTGGTGCAGTGAGTTGGATGAGTAAGCGGCAGGCTGTAGTCGCTTTGTCCACTACAGAGGCAGAATACATGGCAGCAACACATGCCTATAAAGAATAAATTTGGTTAAAACGTTTGTGTTCTAACATTGGTTTTGATGCAGGGAAAATAACAATTTACTGTGATAGTCAGAGTGCTATTTTTTTGGCGAAGAATCCTACTTTCCATGTCAGGATGAAACATATAGATGTACAGTATCATTTTGTACGAGATATGGTGGAGGATGGAAAGGTCTCTTTAGAAAAATTGGATACTTTGGAAAATGTTACAAATACATTGACGAAGCCAGTGAGCATAGACAAGTTCAGGTGGTGTGCCAGTTTGATGGGCCTAAGTGCCCATGAATTTCAGTTGTTTTTTGTTGTGCTCTGGAGGTGTCAGTAAGATCTTCATCAAGTGGGAGATTGTTGGAAAATGTGCCTCAATCTTACTGGCATGAAACTTATGAAAGAGAAAAGTCAGTGTGACATTCTTACTATTTGGCCGACTAGTAGTTGTGTAACCTTGTGGAATGCTCATGTCACCAAGACATTGTTGTTGTCTTGCCGACTGGAGCTATCATTGTGACAGTTCTATTGCTGTGACATTTCTATCTCTCTCCACTCGAGGAGATCTCTAGCCAATGGCTTGGTTATACACTCGAAGTCATCGGGGAGACTCTTGGCTGAAAGGTTTGCTTCAGTATGATGTCTCACCAATAGCGGTAGTCTTACTGATAGAGCTACATGTGTTTATCATCGGTATGACGTCTCAGCGATATGATATGTCTCGCCGATAGCGTTACACTTGGAGTCATCGGGGAGAGGCATGGAGGCTTGGTAAGAACTCTTGGCGACAGATGTAAGTCTCGCCGATGGGTATATTGCTTCAGTGTGACCTCTTCGTGAAAGTGGTAGTCTCTCTGACTGTTCTATGTTCGATATGAATATCAATATGACCTCTCTCTGATAGCGATGGTCTTGTTGATAGCGCTACATGTGATGATTGTCGATTTGAAGTCTTAGTGATGTGGCTTGTCTTGCCAACAGCTTTTCTTGTTGAATATCGGTATGACATAAAGATCTATGATACTCTTGGCGATAGGAGAACTCTTGCTGATAGGGATTCACAAGATGTATTTATGTTTGGTATAATGTCTTTCCAAATGTGACGACTCTGGCTGATATCGACAGTTGGGCTTTGTGGCATCGGGGAGACACGATTAGTGTCTCACCGACATGTGAATACTATTTGAACGCTTTGACCGATTGGAAGACTGTCCTACGTGTGATGTCTTCGACCAATCAGAGAAGCAGAATGGGAACTACTAGCAATTGGATTGTTGTGACCGTTTCTGTGAGGAAGATCAACAAACCATGAGCGATATGGATATACTGAGAGATTGAAGATGATGATCGATTCTGAGAAAATAGTGGGGTGTGTGTTCAGTGTGAATTCAATTAAGAGTGTCTTGTAAATGAGATGTTTTGTACAAGGTTGATTTGAATCTGCTGCTGTAATTTTACATCACTGAGTGAAGCCCGTATTCTGTATGTAATTTGTTTACTATAATACAAAGGGGTTTTTCTTGGTGTGGTGGGTTTTTCTCCCGTAAGGGTTTTCCCACATAAATTTGGTGTTCATTTGTGTATGCTAATTTTTGTGTTTCTATTAATTATTTCATGAGTATCTTAATTGGTCTGTAATTGAAAATTTAAAGTCACCTTTGCATTCTTCCCTGAGGTTTTGACGTTAGAAGAGTTAGTTCCGCACCTTAGCTTTCCTTATAGTGTGGTTTTCTCCATATGTAACCCTTATTTTCTCCCCTTCGTGTATCCTGACATCCGCATCCCTTTGGGAGGATTGTTCCACTTCTTCTATTTTGTTTTCTTCCTTGACATGGAAGGTAGTGTAGACTAAACCGGTGGCGGCTCTGTTTGGGGAAGTACTACCTTCCTTGTCTTCTTGTTGTCTAGGTAGAGTTGACTATTTCTTACAACTCTACTCGTTCTCTCCTCTATAGGTGTATTTTCTTTAGCATACCAATCCACTCTTTTCAAGTGGTTGTGATTCCATTGAATTTATGAAGAATGAGGGGAGAATGACTTCCCCTTCATCATCAGATAAGCCCTCAATGTCTTCTGACTTAAAGTCAGCAATTTGTGAGAGCCTAAACCTCCTATAATTCCTTCTTCGTACCTCAAACTCATCGTCACAATTGACCCAGTAATCTTCCATTGAAGATTCATGTGATGAATGTTGCTCAAGATGTGTTGCATAGAGGTCGTTGGGATCATATGACCTTCTCTCAATGAGGTATTTGAGATTGAGTCTCACCGTTTCTTGGCTCATCAACTTGGCATTTGTTGTTTTTCTACATCTATAGAGTCCCATCTGAATGGGAAAGTTTGTAGCTATCTTCTTCTTCAGGCATAGGTGAGTGTGAACTTTAGCCAACTGCCTAAGGAATTCCATGAAGACTACCCTATCTGAAGGGTTGCATGGAATCATGGCGGGATGACCATTGTAACCATACATGTGTATGTAGATGAAGGTGGGGAATTGGATAAACCAATCTACCCAGTCCACCATTGCCTCCTTGGTTGCTAGTCATATACACACATGCATGTCATGGTCAAGGTCTCGTACCATATGCATAATGAAGAGGTCACTTATTCGTTTGAAGTTTCGTTCTTCTTGAGTAAACTCAAGATGAGAAAATTTTTCATGGACCTTTTGCACACCTATGGTACCCACATTGTTCAGTGTCTTGAACTTTCCTTGGAAGGAAACTAGGTATACCAAGTAGGAACACATGTGGAAACTATGAGCCTCTAGAAACCCGGTAATTTGTTTGTGGAGTGTCACTAATCAGGGTGGCCTAGTCGCAGTGTTCTCTTTTGCTGATAATCTTGGCAATGACGTAGTACATCCATGATTGAAACTGATTTCCCTCTTCTTGTCTAGTGATCCTGCTTAGTAGAGTGATCAACACTGCATACTCATCTTTGAATTCTCCTTGTCCAACCAATTTGGGAAAGCTATTCTTTTTCACCTTTAACCATTGTTCTATCATTTTTTGCAAACATTTGTCCTTTGATGCTTTGATTTCCTTTTCTCATTGTTTCATTGATATGACCACGTTGGTAGGTCATGGTAGAATATCAAAACATTTTTCAATGTCTCGTTCTAGGATTGTAATGCTTAATGCAAGAAATTACAAGCTCCGCACTCTGTAATGTGATGGAGATGGACAAAGCTTGAAGCAACCTGGATCCTTCTATGTTTTGTAGTGTGATTTCATTCATGCCCTCCAAATCTTCTAAATCGACCACTAGGTTCTTCTAATGTAAGTTTGTGTCAGTCATTTTCAAGAAATCATGGTACAAGGTTGTCTTGGTCTTGTATTGCACCTAGGAGTACTGCATCCTAAAATACTTAAAGATTGGTTGTGCACACAACCCTCTTCTAACAATTTTTGAAAACCCCTAAAAATAGCACTTGTTGAGAAGTATTTTTCTGAAAAAAAATTGGCACATGGGTTTTGTTCGTGCTTCAATGCTGAACAAACCCAGTTCCTCAGATTTTTTATTTTGAGACTTTTTTAGAAAAATGCCCAAAAATAGGGGCAACAAGTTTGATGTTTTTGGAAGTTTTGACGAGATGGGTTTCACTGGAAAATTATGTTGATCATACCTAGTTGGTCAAATCTATGGTAGCCTACTGATTTTTGTCACATGCAAGAAAACCTAAGACAAGAAAAGAGGAAGTAGACAAGAGGTAGATTGGAAGTTACTATTTGTCCCCTTGAGAAAATCTTCCTCTAGATTCAACCTCTGAGAAGAAATCTCCTTATGCCACTGATCTTCAAAAAATATTGAAGAACGGTCCAAAACCCCTGTCAGATCTTGAAAAGATGTCTTTGAGAGCAATTTTTTGTTTTGATCTTCAACCTACAAAAGAAATATCTTCAACCTACAAAAGAAATAATGAAAAAGGGACACCTAGAGTTGATATATAGTGATTCAGGCCTGAATCCTTGAAGTTTGGGTACAAACTCATGTCTTAAGCCTTATTTGGCCTGATCTGGAGTTCAAAAAGTTGATTTCCACTAATCGTGGGATGATTTGGCCAAGTTTTCCTCCAAAATATCTTAGCTTAAGTCAACAAAACTTGCCTTGACCATTTAAGGCGTCTATTTTGAGTTTGAGCACTTTTTCACTATTTTCAAGTTGAAGTGCCTTTGTTTGATTCTTGCTCTCGATCATTCAGTTGATCTTAGGTAGCTGCCAACAAATCTATTGTTGAGATAGAACCATCCTGAAGAGGTATTCCTGGGAGAAATCGCACCAAAAACCTGAGTTTGAGTCTCTAGATTAAAGGGTGCCTTTCTCCAATAGGGGTGCTTTTGACCCTAACTTAGTCAATTCTCATGACTGTTCTTCATTTTCATCATTTTAGACCTTTCGTGCTTCTATCTGATATCACCATCGACTGACAAGTTTGATGACTTTACTTGATGATTCACTGGATGACCAGTTCAATCTTGGAAAGGATGACGAGCATCTCAACTCTTGAAGGTCTGCTTAGGTCCTTTAAATCCAAGGGTGCCCCTAGCTAGCAGGGGAACTTTTGACTTGTTGACTGATTATATTTGTGTTGTGAACTGCCTTAGTTTGATCTCCATCATCAGTTGATTGATTTTTCTATTGCCTTCGTCGATGGTTTCATTGTCGAGATTGATTGAAGTGGAGGATGTCATCCTAGAGGTCTCCAAGCAAATAGATTGCATCTGGATGCCCCAAAGACTGGGCGCCTTTCTTCAGTAGGGGCACTTTTCCCTTGGTACTTAGTCATTTTCAATGTTCTTCATTCAATCTCCATCCCTGGTGGTTTTTACTTGATCTCATCCTTCGACTGTTTGACAAGTCCTGTGAACATGTTGTTGGATTGACCGTGAAGTTGGGAGGGAGTTAAACAAATGCCTTGTATAAAGAAAATGTTGATTACCTCATCAAGTGTCTCAAAAAGAAGGGTTCCCCTGGCCAGCAGGGGCACTTTTGCTTTGGAATTCACTAATTCACCTTCTATCTTGTATGCTCTAGCAATCAACCGTTGACGTAGTTTGATTTGTCTCACACGTTGGTTGACAGGTTCATTGCAAATCTGGGTTGGAGTTGAAGAGATCTCACAAAGACAATTTTTTTCGAGAACTGACATCCACATCATCTCATTCAAGGGAAAATTTCTTCAATAGGGGTACCTTTTGACTCCTTTGACTACATTTTTGCGTTGGTAGCAAGGCGTGGTTTTCTAGAGTTAGCCAAATTTTGGCCTTTTTCAGTTTCCAGAATCTCCTCCATAAAATGACATCTTTTTTATCCTTTTCCACCATGGTTTTGTCGTTGAAGCTTTTGAAGCATAGCTTTCAGCACCTGGTACTAGCCAATCTGCCATTAATGTTTGCGGAGCTCCTAACTCTGTTCTTGAAAAATAGAAATAGACCCACCAGATCAAAACATGTTTTTTGATGATTTTGAATTGACCAGTGTGATCGTGAAGTCGATTAATCCTATCAAAATCATTTTCAATCATTTACTAGAAGGTCCTATTTTCAAGGGTTTCCCTAAAAATAGGGGTACGAAACCCTAATTTTTAAATTTTCAAAATTTTACACATATGTTCCTTGACAGAAACCTACAAAGACCTTATGTTTGGTTTGACCTAAAATAGACTTTCAACGACATTTTTACATGATTTAGCTCAATTTAAGTAGAATGCCAAAGATTTATTTTGGGTACAACATATTGAAAACCAAAACCCCTTGGATTTCCTTGTTTGCATAGTGTAAACTTACAAAATGGCTTTCTTGCTTGTTGAAATTATTTTCATCTCACTAAAAGAATTAAACATAATTATTTATACTAGAGAAATTATATAACACCAATCTAAGAGCATTTGGATGGTGTATACACAGCTAATGATGGAAAATATTCAAAATATTTTTTTTAGTATTTTTGGAGGCCTTTGGAGCAGAATTTGGCCTGATAACTTCCATTGATTTCTTAGAATAGTTTTCATAGGTTTAATTCCAAGAAGATCAAATTATTTATCTTTTTGACCTTTCCAATAGTACCAAAAAGTTTGAATTTTTCCCAATGAGCTAGAAGTTAAAACCCCGCCAAGCTAGGGTACTAAAATACATATTTTTTAAAAAAAAATTAGTTGAGTTAGTTATTTAGTCTCCATCCAACTGTCTATTTTGACTTCCAAGGATGTGGTGACTTTTTAAATTCCTTGTAAATGTATAAATATGTTGTTAAGGACTAAAGACATATTTTTGGAGATATACATTTATTTACGAGTTTTTTATATTGTTCAATTTTGCAACTTCATAGTACCATCAGTTTCTTTCCAAGTACGGTTACCTAAATTCCCAACCAAATTTAAATCATAAACAATCATTCAAGAAAAATTTATATAGTAATTTACATTTGTAGCTTGTACATATGTAGTTGCAACCATTCTATTGCATCATAATGTTGGTGCAAGTTTTTCTTTTCCTAGTGGGTTAATTTATTTTCCCTTAGTCCTAGGTTTTTCCTAAACTTTTATTAAGCTTGCTTAGGATAATAAAGTGAGTTTATCATTTAATAACTAGGAGATAAGTGACGTGTTGTCCCCTTTCTTAAAGGTTGGAACACTTTCCACTTTTGGTGGCATCCACCACTTTTGGTGTTTAATTTCTATTGGTTGGATTTTCCACCTCCGTCATCTTACATTAGTTCTATATAAACTCACTAACTACCTTGTATTTTCACATATTCTAGCATTCTCTTGCATTGTTGCATATTTTTGCATACATGTACTTTGATGCATGTAGTCATTATTTTGCAGATTTGTTTTGAGCTCCTAATGCAATCTTGTCATCTTGAAATTTGCACATTTCTTGGAATCTCAGGTCTGTAATTGTGTTATTTTATTTACAATTTTATAGCTTATCTCTCTCATAGAAGATCTTGTTTATTCAATCTATTTAAGATTTCTAACATGGTATCAAAGCTTAGATTTTGAGTGTTTTGAGTACTTGGATTCCCGATTAAGAGATTAGAGATTTTTGTATGATCTTGTAAATTCATGTATGCTCTTCTCTTGTGTTTAAATACAATTCGGAGAATTAGAAAAGAATTATGAAGATTTATTAATCCTATATTTGTATGTGTGTTTTTGGTGAGATCTGGTGATTGCAGCTATTCTGAATATATTGGCAACATTTTTCACTATCCTATTGCATCCAAGACACTCAAGAAAGTTAGATTTGGAATTTATTTCACTCAATTTTTCCACCATATGACATAGTAGAAAACAAGGGTTTGAAGCTCAGATCTGGTGAACAGTTTTTTATTAGAGCATTTTTGGCCAAAATGGACCTTTCCATTGCATTCAGGAGGTCGAGGAGACAAATTTTGACTTAAAATTTTCTTAAATTCCTTACCAGGAGTTGTCGATGTTGAATGCACAAGACAACTGAGAGGGGGTGAATCAGTTGTACATTAAAACGTCAAAACCCTCATTAACATTTAGATCTACATTAATCCTTAAACCCTTAACAACCCTTAAACTCCTATAATGTATTAGCAAAATATAAACATGAGAAACAGTAATGCAAACACATCCATACACATGAGAACAACAGATTTATGTGGAAAACCCAAGAAGGGAAAACCATGGTGAGGATTAGCTCACAATATAAAGTAATTGCAACACCGAACATAATAGGCTCACTATTGAAGGGCTCACTACCCAAAAGAAAGAAGGGATCACTGCTAATGGCTCATTGCCAAATTAGAAAGAAGAAGATAGAAGATTGTTACAATGATAAATCCATCTCAGAGAAACATAAAAGTTCCACCACTACTTCATCAAAACATTCACACACTCTCTATAGAATGTAGACACCTTCTGCTCATTGCTTCCAATAGTCTTAGTCATTAAATCTCACACTACACTTATCACTTTCACACTTCACATCATTATTCACTTCACACACACTTCACACACATCCTTCATCAACTCAACACATATATACATTGTCCTCAACCTTGAAATTTTTTACAAGGTTGGCTATGCACCTCAAACATGCAAATTCAAATTAGGTCACCACCAAAACATTCCCATAGTGGAGAGGAATGAAGGTGGACCACATCACACCTTAACTCAAACCTAAACCCACATATACACGCCATTCCATGCTTCCATAAATATTGAAGCATATCCACAATTAGTGAAAACACCCAAGGTCAACCACACCTATGTTAACACCATTAAACATTTAAGTACACTTCCCCAAATCCAAAGATGACTCACAGACCACACACAACACTTAAACACAATCTAGAATATTCCATCAACACCTTGAAATCCAACAAATCCTTTGTAACATCATACACCTGAAGAACATACTCATTATGTACAACCAGTTAACCTTCCACACATTGTAACTCATGAATCCAACCTTGTGGAGTACCAAAACTCAAAAAAATCAAATTGAAGATAGATATGAACAATATAAGCACACTTCCATATCCACAAGACCATAAACCACAACATAGAAAAATGCAGAATGAAACCATTTCTCCCAGACAACACTGCATTAGAGTTCACACACTGGTGAACACAACTTCTTCTACTAAATGATCCAAAACCTGAAACTTTGGATATAACACCTTTAAACACCTTTGATCAACATATTTGAACCACACAAGAAAATATTCAACCATGAAGAAATGTGGATCAAAATACTGAACACCAGTCTGCCATTTTGAACACTCTTTGCCACACTATTTCCTCTTTTATTCATTTTTTCTCAAAATCACTTGGAAACCAAGCACCATAAACACCATCTCAACATCTACAACACCTTCTCAGCATCTCAACCACATAAGAGTTTGAACATCCATAACATATGCTCATCAAAGAAACACTAGAGGTTGACATCAGTGATACTACTAATGACAACATAATGCAACCAATCAAAGCATATCCATAGGTTGACATCAATGCAACAACAAAGATCTATTGACATAAATGAAAACACAAAATTCCAACAAATGAGGCAAAAAAAATTCCAAGAGGTCGAAATCCCCCTCGAATTTGTAGTATGGCGACAGATTAAAAAGTTCAAAAAAATATATAATAAAATATCATTTGCACCTAAATAGTGTTGTGCATATAGTGCTTTAAAGTGCTAAGCATTGCACTTAAGAATTGGGCTTAAACCCCGAGCATTCAAAACATAGGTCTAAGCCCTAAGCCCCTAGCGGGCTGTGGGAGCCACTTGGTCAGCTCAAGCTTCCAGTGATCTGTAATAAATCGTGACCATGATTGTAAACGATAGGAAGCTTGTAAAAACCATGACACTCAGCTTTGACCGCCAACAGTCATTTGTTAACCACTACCCGAAGACCACCCATTTCATTTACCATACACTACCTAGCATCCACCATCACAGTATTTGTCACTTGAGGGACACCAGGGGCCCACCAAGGCCCTCAAACAAGCCAAATTAGGCCTTTTTTCAAACTTGCATAAATTTTTGCCATGATGTCGGATTTTTGAAAACAAGATATTGTCAAAAATATGGAGATGAGAACTTTCATTCATAGAGGTTTTGAAACTTTTTTTTTCATTTTTTTCTATCTATTCTAGGTTGAAGTTGTTGAATATTTTCTTCAATGGGCCATAACTTTTGCCCAAGTGCTCTATTTTTCAAAAACGAATAGGAGTTGGAAAGGTATTGAAGTTCACTATACAAATATTAGGATATTTTTTCTAGATTTTGTATCAAGTTCATTTAGTATCAATTTTTTTATTTTTGGCCATTGTGGGATTATTGTGCATTATATCTTGAAAAAGGCTTTGTAAATGCATTAATCTTAAAGTTCCAACATTGTAATATCTTGGGGAGGTGATTTTTGAGACTAGTGGAAAGGGGGTGTATCTTGATGTCTCTTTTTGCATTCACTTGAAGTTTCTTTTTTGTGTCAATCTTAGGGGGATTATACAAAAAATTGTAATCACAAACTAAGATAAAGTTCCATTTATGGGGGGTTAAGCATGTCTCTAAAAAATTGTTTCCATCCTTTTCTTGTCAAGCTAAATTCAAAGAACTATTTGTTCCATAAATAAGGGATAAAAAATCATTTCCTTGAGCAATATTTGTTTCCCTATCTCCTTAGACTCATTCCTGAGCCGACTAACTATAATTAGAAGAATTCATGGTTTAACAATAATGACACGGCCTATGGACTATTATGTCTTAATATTTTTGAGGATATTATACATCATGTAGAGCACACTAAGTTCCCTTTCACTACTTGGACCATCATTCAATAGTTGTATGGAGACATTGGATCTTCATCTAAAAGTGATGCTTCCTTGGAGAACCAAGCTATTGTGGATGATATTCAGACTTATGTTTCCCCATCTTGTTGATAACATCTTGTGTAGATGATAAATTCATTGATACCCCATCACACATACCTGTTGCAGCTTCAAATTCCAAAGATGCTTCTTCAAGAGCTTCTAGTGATTCATTACAATAGGATCATTTATGTCTTCTAGATTCAATCCATTGGGGCCAATTTCTACTAGACACTTCTTGCTTGTTTGTATATTTCCTCATTTTGGATCTAGATGACACTATTGAGGACATACGTCTTCTCTTTGAGGACAACTCTTTGGTCCTTGCATCTATTGTTGCTACTTTAGAGTTTAGTGTTGTTTTTTTAAAAGCTTCCAATGTGTTGTCATTTTCAATTCCCCCTCTATCCCTAAAAAATCCTTCAAAGTACTTAGACAAAGTAAAAAGTTATTTTCGTTGCTATTTTAACCAAGTTCACAAACTTATATCAGATAATGACGAGGTTCTATAACTTTCTTCTCACCTGACAAGATTAACTCTTTAAAAATTTGTGTCAGTCTTTGTGATAAGTTGTCTGATGGTCAAGTAGTTATTAAAAGGACTTTGTGACCGAAGAATGGAATTGGATGGGTGAAGATAGAAGTAATTAAAAAACTTGGCAGTGTTTCACAAAGTTTTGAAACCTTTGTTAGTTCCTGACAGGGTTCTCAAAACTTATTCATTTTCACCTTGGTTTTCAAGTTAAGTGGTGATTATTTTTCTAAGTGTTTTTTATAACAGTAAGAAGGGATTATTGAGTAGATTAAGATGTTCCAAAATTATTCAATAAGGAAATATATGAGTAGGTTTTAATAACAATGGAAGACTCTGAAGTATTTCAAGAACCTACCTAGAAACGAATAACCAATGCATCTTAGGCCCTCCTAGTAGGGATGGAGAAATTCATAATTTCTAGGTCACTGCCTCAAGGTTAGTGGAGAGAACAGAAAAAGATAAATAGGATAAAGATGAACTAAATCAATCCATAGAGCTTCTATTGAATTTCCTTCAGACTCTAATAGACCCCTCTCCTCAACCTTTGAGTCAAGCAAGTCATGCCTTTGATCCAAATTCAGTTGTTGGGAAGGCTATGATGAGAAAAATCCAAAAGGATAGTTATTATGGGTAAGTCATCCAAAGTTGGGTACCTGAGATTAAAGAAAAGGGGCCTCCTTTGATTGAGAAGTTAAGAAAGGTGTATGATTAGTTTGTGTTGTTAAGGAATTCGATTAAATTTGAATTAGTCAATTGTAAGCAGAAGGAAATGCATTGGCTACAGGTCGTTCATGAATTGACTGATATTATTGCAATGGGCATGGAAAGGTTGCTTCTGAGAACACTGTTTCATCCAAAGAAGATACTTGGGTCCTCATGTGTAAAACATGTATAGCATGGAACCTTGAAGTTATAAGATCAAATTTCTCAAAGAAAACAAAATTGTTGAAGGAATGTGATCGCCTGAACAATAATTTCACCAAATATTTTACTGACTTCGGATATCCAATAATGAAAGGTGATAACCAAGGACTCACTATGTTTGAGGAGTTAAATGATGCTTTCTTCAAAGCAATTGAAACTTATTCATGGGAACAAGTATTTGATAAGGAGAAATTGACACTTATTCAGGGGAACAAGTATTTGATAAGGAGGCATTAAAGAGACTAGCCAAAAGTGATTCAGCATTTTCACGGCACAAGGACTCTCCTATAGTCATCACATGCAAAATGGATCCAATTTGAATTGCTAAGGCCACTTGGAAGTTGAGGATGAGGAATGTAACCATCCCACAATAGATAGAAATTCCTACTATTTTGATGTATTTGAAGGATTACAAAGTATGCATGAAAGTTGTTCAACAAATATTATTTGGAGGAGAGACTCTCGTCACTTCACATACCCAACCAAATCAGCAGTAGATGACTTTAAGTTTCTCTTGTTTTTTCTTTAGAAATGTTTTGAACTCGATTATTCTAATTCTTTGAAGAATCAATTATTTTCAATTATTTCAAAGACTCTAATGACATTTATGTTCTAAAAACTATAAATATGTCTTATTTAAATAACATTGCAAGGGTCTAAAATTTTGATTCTCCTTGTACTATGATGCATGAGTGATAATTGATCATAATAGAAGGATAATTTTTTGCAATTTTAGTTCATTTTTGTGAATGTTTATTGTCTATGTGTAGTAAATTATGAGTTAGATGCTAATGTTTCTAAATAAGTTTGTGAGATTAGATGAGCATTTGGATATTCCTTCCCTACGAGGATGTGTTGTTTAGTGGTGTTTAATTTTTTTATTTGCAATGAATGATTAATATTGTATTGATTCGAGTCAGCAAGCATTGATAGTCTAGTCCATGAGCTACAATATTAACTGTGTTAGTCCATTTAAGCATTGAAGTAGTTTCTTTAGTTTTAAAGAACTTTTCTTTGCATCTATTTCATGGCTATGAATAGGTGTTAGTTTTCCTTTCCTGCTTTCTGGTCAAAAGCATACCCCCGCTTTATATATTTTTAAAAAATCAAAATTACATCAAAAGAGGGAGTTTTACCTCAATCAAAATTCAGAGGAAGATTACCAATGCAATGGTAATATCTCTAGCTATTGTGAATTGATTAGTCCTTCTTGGGAATTATATAGTCATTTTGTATTTAATCTTATAAAGGACAAATCTCTTCACCAAAAAAATTTTGGCGACTCTACTGGGGATAATTTTGTGAAGACTTTCATAAGTCACCTTATCTATATCGTGAACAAAGATGGTGTTGTTGCATGATAATATATTTCTTGTTTTGCAGCCAAGTTTTGATTTGGTTATGTCAGAACAAGAAGACATCATCTCTCAATTGAACACTCTTGCATGGCAGTATCGAGAAGCGTGATGGAATATGTGAGTGATTTTTGTGCTTGAAGAAGAAGAACATGCACAACGCCCACCAAGAATCATGGTTGAGAGGTTTCCAAGAATTGAGATCATGCATTATCCTAACTCGCCACCTCGGCCTAATCAAAACTAGAATCCACCACCATAAAATTGATTGGAATCAAAACGTTATCTCTTTTCAAAGATTGGAAAATCTATCAGATAAAGAACCCTTCCCCTTCACTTGCAATTTATTTTGATGGCCTCTTCTTCATCATAACCTTAGGGAACTAGTTTTGGCCCCTTGGCACTATCAAGTTACTCTCCCCTTCCTAAAGGATCAAGGGATCATTTCCTGACATTCACTAGGGAAGATGCACAAGATCCTAAAGATCATTTATAAGAATTTCGAGCTGCTTGTGTCATTTTTGAAATTGTTGAAGAGAATGTAGTCATCCACCTTTTTGTTGAATCTTTGGAAGGTCGAGCAGTAGAATGGTTCAAATGGATCGAAGATGGGTGCACTACTGATTAGAATACTCTCAAAGGAAAGTTTACCAAGAGATTGAAGATTGTGGTCAATGTAGCGGCTCTTTTGAGGACTCTTCTCAATATGCAAAAAAATTAAGGTAAAAACATCAAAAGTTTTATTGATAGATTAACTAGAGTCTTGAATTGAATCCCACGCTCCAATAGGCCTACCATATCCAATTTGGTAGCTACCTTCATGCATGGCCTGCTACTTGAAATTCATTTAGTCTTAACAAGAAGGGGCATATTCAATTTTGAAGCAATAAAGGTTGAAACCATGAGAATAGAGGAAGATTTGGCAAGGCATCATGAATGCCCTGAAGGTTAATCTTTTCTAGGTTCAAGCCTCATTCTGAGGGAATCCCTTAGTTTTTTAAGTAATAATGAGCCACCCAGGATCAACTCTTCGAACTTGATCACAGTACATCAAGAAGGATCTTTTGGCACTTGTAGAACAGGAAGTGAGAGAAAAGTTTATTTTGAACTCTCAAGATTATGTTAGAAACCAAGATCTGATTGCAAACCAGAAAAATCACCTTCCATAGAAGAGAAAAATGAAAAAGCAGAGATTTGCAAAAGATGTGCAAATTGATATATTCAAAGCACCAAATATTACAAGAGATAATTTGCTTTATAAAAGCAAAGATGCATAAACCTAATCTTATGTTGAACAACAAGATAGCTCAACAAGATAAGGATAAAACCTATAACTTAGGAATTAAATAAATCCTAAGTAAACTTATGCAAAGTGTAATTAAATATTAATTACACCCACACCCCCCATAAGTGCAACTTAGGGAGAAGCATATTATTATGCAAATATGAGTCCCAGCAACAAGGCCTGATCAGGTACTCATGTAAAAATGCAAAGAGAGAAAAAATAGTGGTAAAAACCCCCCTCAGTGAGATGAACTGTTGCGAAGAATCACTAGAAGAACTCTGAAGAAGCAACACTGGAACCCCAAATTCGGTTAGCAAGGAAAGATACTTTTGTTTGCAAAATACCATATCGAAATCACAAATGCAACAGCAGACCTGATGCCAAGGAACACTGGAAACTCACATACTGGATCAACCCTAGAGTCTGTAAGCAATAGTAGATGAAAGGATGAAAGGACCCATAATGATGACAAATCTGTGAACCGAAGCAAACCAAAGATGTGTCCAGCTAAGCAAGAAAGAAGCTAAAAGGAGACAACAGGAAACCAGACAAACTCATGCAAGTTGTCACCAATAGGAAAGATGGATGCAATAACCCCCCTTAATGGAACTTTATATCAGTTCGTTATTACAATACCCAATGATTGCAGAAGGAGAGAATGCAAAGCTAAAGAAACATAAGCGAAAATGCAAACCTAATGCACGAAACAAAAATGAATGCATGCATTAAATAAGGTATACATATTCTATAAATGACCTCAAATCTGCATAGAGGCCAAAACCATCTTTCCAACGCCCCAAAAATCGTGAAAAACGGATAAGCAAGTCAAAAGATATGCTTCCCAGAGTGAAAATGGAAACATCTAACTTCCAAGGCAGAAAAATACATCAAAAATGAAAACCAAAAAATTAGACCTGCACCATTGCGTAGAGCGCGGAAACAAATTTCTGACGATATCTCGTTTGCAAAAAAATGACATCGTATGTGAAAGATATGCTTGTTTCTGCGAAACTGCTCTAAAAAGGTCCGATTTGGCCATCTGAAGCCCTCAGAGGCTTAAAAAAATAAGGCCCCTGGTCGCCTAGGTGGACCAGGGGGCTGGCGGCCAGGGAGCTTCGACACGGCCCCTGGTCACCCATGTGACTAGGGTTGGGGCTAAAATCCCAGCGGGGTCTTGCGCTTGGGCTCTGGTCGCCCATAAGACCTAGAGTTGGAGATTTAAGCCCTCAGGGGCTGGCAAAACAAGCCGGCGAAGCTGCATGGGGGAGCCACCAACGGCGGTGCTGCACCGGCGGCCGCCCAGTGGCTGTCGGGTGGCGCATCCCATTAAAACAGGCTGTGCCAAATTTCAAAGAATTTTTTTATTTTTAATTTATTTTTTGAATTTTTTTTGATAATCGAGCCTCGTGAAGCGTGCTTGGGGGCCGTACGGCCCTTGGGCAAAAAAAATTTGCCTCTCCAGATGACTTTTCCCAAATCGGACAAATTTATTATCAAAATAGGGAATTTTGGGCACTGCGAATCCAACGGCAAGGTCCGTTTGGGCCCAAAGTGCTCCGAAAATCAAGCGAACCCCAGATCTATTAGTAAAATCACCGAGCTTGTAACCCTCGTAGATCTGGAAAACAGTGACCAAAATGAATGAAATAAAAGTCATTTCTGAATTTTTCCAACGCTCTGAATCCAACGAAAAACCCCGATCTAATCCAAGATGCTACATAAATGTGCTCAAGGAATGAAACCCTTGAGGGACCTCGAACAAGCTCTACAATGTGTTCCTCCAAAAAAGCTGAGAAGGGGTTGCAAATTGAGGCTCTAATACCATGTTAGAAACCAAGATCTGATTGCAAACCAGAAAAATCACCTTCCACAGAAGAGAAAAATGAAAAAGCAGAGATTTGCAAAAGATTTGCAAATTGATATATTCGAAGTACCAAATATTACAAGAGATAATTTTCTTTATAAAAACAAAGATGCATAAACCTAATCTTATCTTGAGCAATAAGATATCTCAACAAGATAAGGATAAAACCTATAACTTAGGAATTAAATAAAGCCTAAGTAAACTTATGCAAAGTGTAATTAAATATTAATTACACCAACAGATTATAAGATGAAGATTCTAACAAATCAGAGGATGAAGAAGAGTTATTTTATCATAGATATGTGGGTTTCGATACTGTGATACCAAAGAACACTGGGCAGTTTCTTGGTCCTAACATCCGGGTGACTACAGTACCTTTAGAGTGGTCTCTTCAAATAACTCGGGATGAAAAGGGAACTGAATAAAATAACACAGAGAAGCTTGAAGTTCCACATCTTCACTTTGGAACATGGAAAAAGAGGAGAAAGTCCTACTCCCAAAGATGATGTATAGAAAGAAAGAGAAATAGGGTTAGGTATATGTGCTAATGAGAATCTTGCATTCAAAGGTTCTCTTACAAGGAAAATTTTGGAGTTTCACATAAAATTATAACTCCAAACAAAAGCTACATTCGTCTGCAAGTTGTAAAGTGGAGTAAGTAATCCTGGAAACACATATGAGCCTCTGGTCCTTGTAGAAATTTCTCTAAATAATGAGATGGCCACCTTGACTAATAGGAACTAAGCAGTTTATGTTTCATCCTCACCAGCCAATTTGCTCCTAAGCAGTCATGTTGTTATCAGTTGGATGACTCCCTTGAAAGCTGGAGTAATTAGGGAAATGGCTAAAGACATGCCTTGGAACCTTTTCATCCAGAAGCTAATCCACAAATTCGGAGAAATGGTGCAAGCAACCTCTCACTATGTAAGTCCTTTCTATTCTTCAATTGTTATTTTTAAATATGCAGTTAGGATATGGATATGTCTCTCTTAGCTGTCATGGGTCATACTTTTCCCAGCCTATCAATGGCTATGTATAATTAAATTTTGTTTGTTTTGTTGGTTGGTGTCCCCTACCTTGTAAATAGGTTTGTTTTTCTCTGTTATTTTCGCATTTGGGTTTGGTCCCATTTTTGTGGTGTGTCTTATTTTTGGTGTGTGTTGTCCTTTGATACATAATCTTAACTTTGTTTCCCAATAGATAAGGGACTGGTGTCCAAAGTTTCAAGTCTGGGTTCATACCTTTGTCCTTCACAGTCCTTGTCCCTAGTCAGGGCCAGTTGTTGTCACCATTTTTAGTTCCCCCTATCTCTAAAAAATCCTTCAAAGTACTTAGACAAATTAAAAAGTTACTTTCTTCATTTTTTAATCAAGTTCACAAACTTATATTAGATACTGATGAGGTTCTAGAACTTTCTTCTTACCCAACAAGCTTAACTCTTTGAAAATTCATGTCTCAGTCTTTGTGATAAGTTGTCTGATGTTCAAGCAGATATTAAAAGGACTTTGTGACCAAAGAAAGGAATTGGATGGGTGAAGATTAAAATAATAAAAAAAAATTGTAGTGTTTCACAAAGTTTTCAAACCTTTGTTAGTTCCCGACAGGGTTCTAAAAAATTCTTCATTTTTGGCTTGGTTTTCAAGTTAAGCTATGATTTTTTTAAGTGATTTTTATAACATTAAGAAGGGGTTATTGACCATATTAAGATGTTCCAAAAAAAAATCAGTAAGGCGGCATATGATTATTTTTTCAATACAATGGCGGGCTCTGAAGTATTTCAAGAACCTACCCAGAAACGGATAACTAGTGCATCTTAGACCCTCTTAGTAGGGATGGAGACATTCATAATTTCCAAGTCACAGCCTCAAGGTTAGTGAAGACAATAGAAAAAGATAAGCATGATAAAGATGAGCTAAATAAATCCATAGAGCTTCTATCAAATTTCCTTAAAACTCTAACAGACCCCTCTCCTCAACCTTTGAGTCAAGCAAGTCCTACCTTTGATCCCAATTTAGTTTTTGGGGAAGGCTATGATTAGCAAAATCCAAAAGGATAGTTATTATGTGAAATTCATCCAAAGTTGGGTACTTGAGATTAAAGAAAAGGGGCCTCCTTTGACTGAGAAGTTAAGAAAGGTGTGTGATGAGTTTGTGGTATTACGGAATTCGATCAAATCTGAATTAGTCAATTGTAAGACGGAGGAAATGCATTGGCTATATATTAATCATGAATTTACTAATATTATTGCAATGGGCATGGAAAAGGCTTCTTCTGAGAACATTGTTTCATCCAAAGAAGATACTTGGATCATCATGTGGAAAACAAGTATAGCATGGAAATTTGAAGTTATAAGATCAAATTTCTCAGAGCAAACAAAATTGTTGAAGGAATGTGGTCACCTGAACAATGATTTCACCAAAAAAATTATTGACTTTGGATGTTCAATAATGAAAGGTGATAACCAGGGACCCGCCATGCTCAAGGAGTTAAAGGATGCTTTCTTCAAAGTAGTTGACACTTATTTAGGGTAATTTGTATTTTATAAGGAAGCATTAAAGAGTCTAGCCATAATTGATTTGGTGTTATCATGGCATGAGGACTCCCCTATACTCATCACATGAAAAATGGATCCAATTTGAATTGCTAAGGCCACTTGGCAGTTGAGGATGAGGAATATAACCGCCCTGCAGTAGACATAAATTCTTACTACTGTGATGGATTTGAAGGATTACCAAGTATGTGTGCTAGCTACTCAAAAAATATTGCCTGAAGGAGAGACCCTGCCACTTCACATACCCAACCAACTCATCAGTAGATGCCTTTAAGTTTCTCTTGTTTTGTCTTTATAAACATTTTGAACTCGATTATTCTAATTATTTCAAGAATCAGTTGTTTTCAGTTATTCTAAAGACTCTAATGACAGTTAAGTTATAAAAACTATAAATATGTCTTATTTTGACATTGCAAGGGCTCGACATTTTGATTCCCCTTGCATTGTGATGCATGAGTGAGAATCTATCATAATAGAAGGATCAAAATTTACAATTTTAGTTCATTGTTGTGAATGTTTATTGTCTATGTGTAGTAAATTGTGAGTTAGATACTAATTTTTATGAATAAGTCTATGAGATTAGATGGAAATTTGTATATTCCTTCCCTATGAAGATGTGTTGTTCAGTGGTGTTTAATTCATTTATTTGCAACGAATGATTAAGATTGTATTGAGTCGAGTCAACAAGCATTAATAGTCTATTATGTGAGCTACGATATTAACTATTTGCCAGTCCATTTCAGCATTAAAGTAGTTTCTTTAGCTTTAAATCCCTTTTCTTCACATCTATTTCATGGCTATGAATAGGTGTTAGTTTACCTTTCCTTCTTTCTAGTCAAAAGCATACCCCCACTTTATATATTTTTCAAAAAATAACTACTACATCAGAAGAGGGAGTTGTATCTCAATTAAAATTTAGAGGAAGATTACCAATGCAATGGTAATTGTTACCAATTTTTCGCCACAACTCGATTGGTGGAGCTGGCTAAACATTATTATATTTTAAGGTGAAATTGCAGATTATGTTTAAGTGTTGTTTGCATCATGTTCATTATTCATTAAGTAACAGTGGTGCATTTAAAAGAAGAATCAGAATTTCAGAAGTGTTATTCAAATGTTCCAGAATTAAATGAAGTACAGAATTGAGCTTATAAATAACAGAGCATTTTAGAATGCTTTCATTTATTTCATGGAATAATTCATATTTACATAGCTTCATTTGATTGCAAGAATCCAAATGATATTACAACATTGCATTGAAATGCATTTTCTTTTCAAATGAAAAGCATAAAATGAAATCAAATATCCACACAAGTTGTGGATGTGACTGTCACAATGCATCATTAATAGCACACTACACTATGGAAGATGTGAAAGAAAGAAATCACATAAGTAACGGCATAATCATCATTTCCTAATTGGTCGATGGTCGATGCTGAAGTAGTGCACCTTTGTCTTCTCGAGCTCCGTTGACCTGTAAGATAAAAGAGGGAGATTTCAGTGGCTCCGATTATGAAGATACCTATATGAATCACCAACAATAGTGCAACCTACTATCAATCATACACTGAAACAATCAAGAAAGTATAGAAGAAATGAGCTGAAGGAGAAACATCAACATGATCATTATATCTTGTTTTTTATGCTAACATTGTTTGTTTCCTTGTGTAGGTATAGGGACAATTATGATGTTGATCATTATTTGAAGACCAAGCATATGGATAAAAATGGGCTCCCACAAGGGTAGAGCTCGGCATGCTGCTCGATTCATTACAAATGGGCTGATTAAATATTACATCATCATATTCATCAAAAGGAGTGATATACAACTGAAAGAGTAAAGCATAGTTATCTATCGAGCTACTAAACCAACTGTGCATTCATAACAATCAGGTGGATACTTTTTGAAAGCTACAGGTGTCATGCAAGGTTCATTTCATCGGTGTTCTTTCTCATAACCAAGGATAGTGAACAGGCATACATTATGCCTTAATGAAGAGTTTTGTTTCAATTTTCATCACAGAAGAGAATAGATTTACGAAACAGTTTATTAAGTGGAACATAAAAATGCATGAAGAGTGCCAGTTGAAGCCCAAAAGTAATGAAGGGATAGACAATGCATTCAAATAATAAATGGACAATCAATTCCAGTTTGATTGATAATACAAATGCAGCATTGGGAATTGCAAGGTGAGAAATGATCTTTCCAGAATGACAAGGAAATGACAAGCATAACAAAGGTGTCCCGGAAGTGTTAATCATGCACTGAAAAATCAAGTAAGATGTAGTCCATAGAGCTGCAATGTTTCAATTAAAATTTCTGCATAAGTCCAGGAATAGAATCAAGAAAATCAATCATCATGTGGTCCTTCAAGGAAAGTTAATAAGGAGGCAGAATCAAAGTGGCCTGGAAAATATAGATGCCACTATTCTCATTAGTAAATGTGAAGTGCAAAGACAAAAGCAAGGGCTTTCTGAAGATCAAATATGTAGATCTTCATCGAATATAGTGTGCAAGTGCGGTAGACACAATCTTTTTGATTGGCGGTGGAGTAAAGTAATCCAAGTTTTCATTACTTTAGAGTCTTGTTTCTGTATTTGTCATTTTTTTTTAAGCAGAGATACAGTAGGTAAAGGTCATTTCAGAATAATCAAATGGGTGACAGAGCATAAGGAAGTGGAAAAAGTGTTTCTGAAAGTTCCAATTTAGTTGAAGGAGGAAATACAGTTTTCAGAACTACAATACTTTAATTTAAATCTTTGCATGAAGTCAAAATAGAGTTGAGATGCCAGATAGTCTACAGATTCAATCCAAAATTATGTGTGCAAAGAAAGACAGATACAGAAATACAAATAATTAAATCCTCATGGGTCGAACTAGTTTTCACATGAACATCAAAGCAAACAGATTTAATGTAGTTTCCAGCCTACCCATGCAAGGGTTTTCCAAAAGAATATCAAAGAATATCACCAGCCATCATGGGTCAATCCCTTAAATGGAATACAAAACAATATACAGTCTTATTTTCTTAACACAGCAAACAGCAAGTTCCCACGTTGGGGTTTCAAGTAAATGTATAGATTCTCATTGTTTCAGCTACCCATATGGGTATTTTTATCAGAACAACAAAACAATTTGTTTTATCAACCCATATGAGAATTTTATATGAAATAACAGGTATACAAATGGAATCCTTTTCTTGGGTTGAGCTTCAGAATAAGAAAATATAGTTTTCATTCCAATCTGGTGATACCCATGAAGGGATTTGTCCTCAAGAATACAAAAGTGTGAGATTCTTGTTTTGGGTCAAGCCCAAGAGCTCCAAAAAATTATTTTCTAAGATATACATGGTGCGGCCTGAGCATGGCTAGAGATTCATAAATAAAAGAGGGGTTCTTTAAGTTTCTGAAGAATGAAGAAGGAAATACATGCTTAGAGCAAAGCTTACCAGTTCATATATGTGGGAGAGCACGCTGGTCGCGGCCAGAATATTCATCATAAGCTCCAACTTGAAGTTTTTTTACCAAGGTGGCTAGAGGAAAGCACGAAGAGCCCAAGCTCAAGGTTTGAGCTCTTTCAAATGAGCACAGAGAGTATAATGAAATGCATTAGAGGTTGTCTTAGCCATGGCCACAAAGCGAGAATGAATTAAAAGAAAATCCATAGAAGTTGCAATAATAGTTTACCTTGAGAACAGTAAGTAAAACAAAACCCCCGAGCAAGTTCCCTCATGGAGTTTTCCAGACAAAAGCTTGAGTTCAATCTCATACAGGTCGGCTAGTGAAGAGCAAAGCACAGGAATGTAAGGGAAAGTCAGAGATAAACATGAACAAGCTGCGGCCTTAATGGCCTTTCCTATTTTTTAATGGAATAAAGAGCTATAATAACAAACAAATCAAGCTTACCTAGTCGAGATTTGACTGTCAGAAGGCAGAAGATGAAGTTTCTCAAAGCACACGACCTTAGTCTAAGCTCAATCATGGCGGCGTGCTCTCTCAAGCAGAGCTCATTTTCTTCAAAGTGATCATTGCAAAATGAATTCATATTAGGGTTTGACTTCTTTTGTTCATGCCCTAATTTGAGTCGACACTATAATCATCTGGAATATTCATGTTTGTCAATAGTATATGGGTTAATTCGAAGTGGGGTTATCTTTGCATTGTAATTTATTCAAAGTCTGAAGTTTAATATTTGAGGGGGGTCCAATTCATATGCCTAGGTCGTTGTATTAGGTCTTTAGGGTTGGTATTTTTATTGACACCTTTATGCCTTAAATAAAATTAGAACCTTGAGTATCCTAGCTTTATTTTTTTTGTGAGAACACAATGAGAGTATAATGGTAAATATCTTATGACCTAAGTTAATATCACTCTACTTAGGGTTTTGTTTTAATTGATTTTAGAGAAATCAATTGGAGATATTGATGAGAGAATGATTTGCTATTGATATTGTTATGATTTTTTGAGGAAAAAATCAAAGCATTGTAATGGAGAGATAAGATGTGATTCTTTTTTCAAAAGATTTTGTAATCTTTTAATTGCAAAAATAGATAAATTATAAAATCTGCAATCCTGTAAAGCAGAATCGTAAAGAAATTTCTTATAAATTATTTTATGATTTCTTGCTATTTTTAGCAGATTCATATTGACTTCTTCTCTTGGTCGGATTTGAGTCTTATCTTGGAGAGATAAGGTGTTTTTTTTAGCTTTTAAATTAGATTCAGCCTATTTTTAGAGGCTTGACAGTTTGATCATAAAAGTAGTATGCTTTTTTTTGCTTTTATGCAGTTTTGAGACAGTTTGAAGCTTTTTTCCTTGAGCTTCTTTGTGAGCTCGGATTAGGGTTTTCTTGAGAGATATATTCTGAAAAGACTTAGTCTTTTTCTCTCCTTCTCAGTTCAGTTTTTAGTTCCTGCTCATACACATTTTTGAGCTTGTGAACCCTTTTGTACTCAGTTTCAGATTATGGCATTCTCCTTCAGTTGAATAAAGACAGCATTCCTACTTCTCAATTATGTGTTTACTTGTAGTTTCAATTTGATGTTATCTTGTGATTTATGTTCACAGAGTCCTTGTTATGTCCTAAGACTGTAATTCTTAATGCAGAAAGTTCAAAATGCAGGTTGCATGTTGTATTTCAAGTCAGGTTTTCATGCAAATTATTTATGTATTAATTGTTCATGAGAGGTTGTGATATTTTGTGTCTTTCTGAAAGTTGTTTGTGAGGAAGAGATCAAAATCATCATTAAGTTATTATCAAGTCCTGAAGTTCATTTTAGGTCATAGTTTTGCATTTCAGTTATCTTTCTATCCCTTTCCTCAAAAGTCTTGGAATAAAATTAATCATTCAGAGAACCAGCTCACTCTGGAGATTCCTTCTTCATTCAGATCACCCACATCTGAAGAAGGTTTCCATGTTTCAGTAGATTGCTGAATATTGCATTCAGCAGGGTGCAAATCTAATTGACAACAATAATCTCTCCAACTGTTGTGAATTGATTAGTCCTTCTTGGGCATTATAGAGTCATTTTGTATTTAATCTTATAAAGGACAAATTTCTTCACCAACACAATGACTTATTGTAGCAGGACATATGTTGTCTTTCAAATTTAGCTTTGTGGGATGATCTCTCAACAAGTATTTCAAACTTGTTTATGGAGACACACATTGCAAATTTAGGAGACACTATTGCTTGTATTCATCTTCTCTTTGACAAAGTTGATTCTTTTTTAGTTATTGTGAGGGAACACTTTGACCTTCTTGTTCATTCTCTACATGATCACTCATCATAGTTTTACATGAGTGTGGATACTTTGGATCAACATTTGGAGACATCTTCAGAGGAGATACTTGAGTCTTTGGCTTGTATTCTACATCAATCTTTAGGAGATTCTAATTTTTGTTATTTTCAACAACGTGATCTAGAATGTCTGATTTGATTGTGACAACTTTTATCATTGACATGGGGACACTTGGGCCGAGTTCAAAGACTCCATGCATCTTGAGTTTTCTTCCTACATATTCCTTTTAGGACTAAGGAGATAGCTTGCATACACCATTGATTTTGTTTCTTCCTAAAGGGAGGAGCTTGGTTTGACTATCATGGACCATCTTATACATCTAGTTTTAGGCATCTACCATTGGATTTCTTTGGGGGGCTTCTTTGTCCTTCCACTTCATTTCTCTCTCTATTATGGGGTGCATACTTTTTTGTGGGAGGGGCTTCTTCTTCTTTTGGGGGGATTTTATATGTACATGGGTACTTAACATAACTTCATTTTCTAGGACCCATCATCTTTTTCATCCTCCTAAGCTACACTTAAGGGGGGTGTTATTGTAGGTTTTTATTTCCTAGTGGATTAATTTATTTTCCCTTAGTCCTAGGTTTTTTCAACACTTTTATTAAGGTTGTTTAGGATAATAAAGTGAGTTTATCATTTAATAACTAGGAGATAAGTTATAGGGCGTCCCTTTCCTTAAAGGGTGGACACTTTCCACTTTTGGTGGCATCCTCCACTTTTGGTGGTTAATTCCTATTGGTTGGATTTTCCACCTCCATCATCTCCTTAGTTCTATATGAAATCACTACCTAGCTTGTATTTTCACATATTCTAGCATTCTCTTGCATTGTCGCATACTTTGGCATGCATGTACTTTGATGCATGCAATCATTATTATGTAGATTTTCTTTGAGCTCCTAATGAAATCTTGTCATCTTCACATTTATACATCTCTTAGAATATAGAGTTTGTAATTGTGTTATTCATTTACATATTTATAGTTTATCTCTCTCATAAAATATCTTGGTTATTCAAGCTATTTCATATTTCTAACACATAAAAGTACCAAAACATAGGTATCTCTACATATTACATTTTTTCAAGTTAGTTTTCTTTCTTTTTCCCATATACTACTATTTCATTTCAAAAAATTCCAAAAAATAAAAATAAGTACAAAAGAAAAACATTTGAAAATATAAAAAATCTAAAAAACTTCAATTCTCACTCTTTGCACGCACCATAAGATCATGTAGCACCTTTGTAACTTTCATATCATAGAGAAACTTGGGGTTATGTGGGCTCAATTATATTTCACAAAAATATTAAGAGAGAATAATTTTATTGCAAATTTCCTCCCATCCTTATTGTCGACGAACTTGGCATGTTAGATTAATAATTAAGGTGTGTTGTCAATCTATTGGCTCGAAAAAAACCTATTTTGACAAGAAAAAGGTATAGGCATCCTCAATTCATACCTCCTTTATATATTTTACCTAGTACCACTAAAATAAGGTATCAACCCAATTACTCATCTACCCTAAATTCCACTTCATCTTATATTAACACAACCTCATCTAACACCCTTCCAAACATCTAGAGAATTAACTTAAATGGAGAGCAACTTTGATTTGGATCTATAAAGTGAATTTTCTTGGCCAAAATATAATTATTTGGAGTTTATTTTGTTTCAATCTATCTTAGTCTCTATATATGTCTTTAGTCAATTATTTGTAGCTTTCTTTTGCCTATCCCTAAGAATTCATGTATTGTGCATTTTTTTACCTTTATGTGTCTTTGGTCAATTATTTTCATCTTGCTTTAGCATGTCATGAAGAATTCATGCATTGTGGATTTTCATTTACACATGGTACTAAAGCAAGGAATATTTCATCCCTATCCTCCAAGGAATAATATGATAGTAAGATTTGGAAATCCTTGGTTATATCTTCTAAATGAATTTCCTCCATATGGGTCCCAAAGTAAAGTACAACTATTCCCAATCCACAAGTTGGTTGTACTTCACAAAAACATGGGAAATAGATAACTAAGGGTATAAAATCAATTCCTCATACTTTAGGTACATTCACTAAATGTGATATATACTAACATGACAAAATTTATTTACTTTAAGTTGGTTATGAAACACATAATTGACATGAATATGGTATATTGTAAGATGATTCGTCTAACATTTTTTCTTGAGATTTTGAGCTCATGTTATTTACATACTTAACATATATTGATTTATTTAGATAGTGTCTCCCTCTTGGGGAGCATGTCCTTTATGATATTTTCCACATCTCTACTATATTGATGATATAGTTACATGTTTCTTCCATATGTTTGTAATTCTAATGATTATTATTTTTATCACATGGTTGAGTGACATGATTATTTCTTATGGTGATTAGAAGATATTCCATGATTTCCAAGTTCACATTTTATGATTATATGTTTTCTCATATTTATATTAACCATGATCATATCTTATCCTAACATGATTATGATGATTATTTTTCTTCTAATATTGATATATCACCCTTATGTGCATTTGTGGGATTCTAATCTAATATTTATGGCTACTTTTGTGGCCTTATTTGGGGAAAAAATTAGGGAATCTTGATACCTATGATTATACATATTTTTATGATCATACCTCAGTGTCTTTTATAGTATCACATGATGTTATATTTGCAATCATGTACAAGTATTATGATTTTTATGGTTGATATCATTTTACATATATTTTTTACTCCAAACTAAGGGCATTGTTTGAATGTAACTAATTTGACATGGAAGCATACAAGGTTACAAGCATTCCCTCTTATGTATGATTGCAATGAATATCTCATCATCAAAGGCCATTTCAAGTGATACCACAATATTTTTTCCTCCCATGGTAGTATATATTGGTTTCTTGTCCCTAGGTAGTATCCTCATTCCATACAAGTGGAATATCTCTTGACCCTTTTATTTTTATTTATTTTTTATTGTAGAATATGTGTTGGTGCTCAAAGTTGTGGATTCCCTAATCCCTAAAACTAGAACATTTATAAATTCCAAGGATTTCAAACTCGGAGAAAAATACTTTAATGTATGATTAGACAAGGACAACAATGAGCTAATTAACTTATAATTTGGGTAATATATTCTTCAATTCTTGGCTCTACTAGGCCAAGGTGAGTATTCCCTAAGGTGCTATTTTGAAAAACAGTTATAAAGAACAAAGATAAATACTGAAACAAACCATAACCTACATAGAACACTCATATTTTTCTATCACTGAGTGCTTATATACCAGTTGATGATACAAGGGTTTTGCACCTTCATAAAGCATATTAAAAACCATGTAAAGGGTTTGAAATTTTTTCTTTGATAGCCCCTAATAACATTACAAATATCTGCACAAAAGTAAAGTTAGCAACATCAACATAGTATAAAAGAAGATTGATTTTATTTGTTTGAAAGTTTTGGTGAGATGAGAGGTTGAACACAAAGTAGACAAGTGCCTTTATTATCTAGCAAGGGTATCATAGTCTCAAGTTTTATAAACCAAAGGGGAATAGTAATTAAAAACCACTCTATGATACCTTAATGAAGGTAACAATAAGGAATGCACCTCTCAATTCCACATGTAAGATAGGATTTATGCATGAAAAAATACCTCTCAATTCCACACATAAGATAGGATTATGCATGCAAAAAAATTGGTAGATGAAGTTGAAGAGCATTCAATAGATAAAGATAATATACTCTGTTAGAGTAATAAGTTATTATGCTTAATTAATTACATCATATTGATTAATTAATTAAGTCACTTATTCCTCTTTATTACTTAAGCTAAACTTAGGCACATTAATAATTAATTAATTATTAATTATTAAGTGTGCACACTAGGGTTTCATTTAGGGTTTCCCTTTTAGGGTTTCTTGATCTCCTTCATAAGGATTGATCTCTATGTAATCATTGATTCTCTTAATGCATTTTTACTGAGAGGTTTACAAAACATCTTTTTGGTTCTTCATATCTTTTGCATGTGATAGGTATCCATCTTGCATGCAGGTGATCTTGGTTTTTTAACATGGTATCAGAGCAAACCTGCAGTTTCCTGTTCGTGATCTAAAGATATGGCCTTTCTGTGAGTTTCAAGTGCAAGGGTTTCCACAGGCATCTTTTCTGCAAGATCTGGGGGTAGCCATTTTTTCGGGACACTATGGGCTCAAACGGATGTCGCCATTGCGTTCGCAGCGTCCCAAAACCCTAGAAATGCCTATCAAATCATCCATTTTGGTGCAGTTGATCCGGAGGCAAAAAAAATTGTCTGAGGGGCCGTACGGCCTCCCCAGCACGCTCCCCGAGGCAAGAAAATCGAGAAAAAATTAAAAAAATTGAGTTTTTCAGTTTTCCCGCCAGCGCTCCCAGTGCAAAACAATCCTGCCGCCCGGCGGCCACCACACCACCACCGCCACCGGTCTCCACCACCGGTCCGCCACCGACCTGCGCATAGCCCCCGCGGGCTCCTCCCCCGTCAGCCCCAGTCACATTGACGACCGGGGGCTCTCCTGTCAACCCATGCCGTTGCAAAATATTCCGGGTGAATATTCCTTCCGGCAAGCAGGACACCGACGGTCAACCGAAAAGGGAATATTCCAACAACATTGGCATATACAGGCAGCCGAATTTTATTTTTTTTGCAGGGGGTCGATTTTTTGCGGAGATGGCCAGACGGCCGTCAATTTTAAGTTCATATTTTTCTGACGTCATGATGATGTCATTTGTACGGTCGGCCCCTCTTTGCCCCTCCTAGCCCTGATTTTCCCTAAAAGAGCAATTTTTTTCTTTTGGTCATAACTTGGGCATACAGTATCAAAATCGGGCAAACGAGATATTGTCGGAAAGCTGGTTCTGAGCACTTTCATTTGGTGCAGTTTATTTTATAGTATTTTTCTGTTTTATTGCATTTATTTCTGTTTGAAGTCAGATGTTTTTTTTGGACTTCTGAGCTCATAACTTTTTGCCACGATGTCCAATTTTTGCCTCGTTTGCGGCATTGGAAAGATATTGAGGAGCTCTATGTTGTTGTCCATGCACTTTTTCTATATCTATCCTAGGTTTATCACTTAGTCTATATTTGGCCCGATGGGTTGTTTGGCAATTACTTGGATGTTTTGGCAGTTGGGAGAGTGCATCTTGCATCTTTGCACTTTGTTTTCAGTAATACATCATTCAATAATTGCTTGTTGCTTCATAGATTCCAGGGTTGTTCCCGTTTGGAGTTTTCGAGTGTTCCGTGGCATCGGGTCTATTGTCAATTTTTTCATGATTCCTTGAGTCAATCAGTGACTCTCATCCAGTTTCAGTAGTAGACAGAAATATCTTTCCTTGCTTGCCAGATTGTGGTTCCAGTGTTACTCTAGAGAGTTCTTCCAGTGCTTCTTTGCAGCATGTCATCTCATTGTAGGGGGGTTTTGTCCCACTGGGTTTTTCCTTCTCTACTCCATTCTTGCATTTGTAAAAGGGTACCTGATCAGGCCTAGTTGTCGGGACCCATCTTTGCTTTCATGCATCTTATTCTAGTGTCTTAGCTTCTTCCTAAGTTAATCTTAAGGGGGGGTGTTAGAGTAATAAGTTATTATGCTTAATTAATTACATCATATTGATTAATTAATTAAGTCACTTATTCCTCTTTATTACTTAAGCTAAACTTAGGCACATTAATAATTAATTAATTATTAATTATTAAGTTTGCACACTAGGGTTTCATTTAGGGTTTCCCTTTTAGGGTTTCTTGATCTCCGTCATAAGGATTGATCTCTATGTAATCATTGATTCTCTTAATGCATTTTTACTGAGAGGTTTACAGAACATCTTTTTGGTTCTTCATATCTTTTGCATGTGACGGGTATCCATCTTGCATGCAGGTGATCTTGGTTTTCTAACATACTCCTTATGTTATTTTAATAATATTCCATGAAAAATATTTACAATGAATTTTAAACCTTCTAGTTAATAAACTAGTCAAAACTAACACTCAAATTAGCAAATTTGAGTAACAAGATCAATAAGGTCATCAAAAATACATACAATTTTCCTAGAGACATTCAAAAGATGTCAAAATAACATATTAAAACATTTATTTAGGATTCCAATGTGGTACCCCCATAAAATTACAATACAACAAATGAACTAAAAAATTTGCATGGTTTGTATCCATTGCTCTTTTGTTTTAGCTCTACAACCTCTTTTTCATCCTTCCTTTTCTAATTGTAAACCTATATATATATGTATGCCTTTCAACACCATCAAGAAATATTGGGGGAAGAACCAAGTTTTTCTACAATTGCACAAGCCACCCATGTTTTCTTGAATCATCTCCACATATCCATGCACCTACAACCATACCCTTTACATCAGCTACCATATTCCTCTGTACAAAAGTCATGTTTCTGGGGGATCTACGAGTACCAATAGGCAAGTTAAAGTTCTTACATGCCTAACTTCATCTAGTTCAAGACTGTTAATGGTGTCCTAGGTTGTGTAAGAATAGTTTTTCCTAATCACTAACAAGAATTTAGTGGAGAATTGTGTTTCATAAATGTGGCATGTAATGCAAGAAAAATCCCATGGAATTCATGGAATTAAATGCCTAGATTTTGCATTAAGACCATCAATAATTGGAATTCACCTACCACATTTATGGTGAAATAGAATTCCTCACCATCCACCAATGAAACGATAAGTAGATTGTGCCCTCAAGATGGATAATATTTTTTAGGTTAAAAGAACCTAGTTGGATAATTTCAAGGGACAAATCTAGTCTTTAATAGTGTTCTGGGAAGATCCAATGTATGATAGAGGAAATTTAGATGAAATACAAAAACTCAATGCAAGATAGGATGTTAAAATGAGAGATGTGGGGTTTCATTGTGGGACTAGAAGTTAATATTGGACATAGGGATGGAAGTCCAAAAGTACATTGGAACTCGATAAGTAGATGAAATGAGTAAATGAAGTGATTTTGAATCAAAGTGGATAAAATATATAGATTCAACTTTGTATAAGAGGAAACAATTGGAATTAGCATTGGAACACTTTGTTGGTGTTTCAATTCACACCTCTGGAGTGCGGATTAGAAACAAACAGCTATGCATAGTTAGACTGATCTTCAAATTAGGAGGGGAAGCTCCCTCTTTTGTTGATTATGCGTAAAAATAAATACTAAACTAATTTCCAATCTTTTTATTCTCATCTTGAGAGCACAAGGTTATAAAACTATTTGTGTCACAGCTAAGGTTTTCTTTGGTTTTGTAACTTCAACTATAACTAAGCCTAAACTAATGACGCTTCTAAATTCTTAATTAAATTTAGAGCAAGATATTTTAGAAGTAAATAGGGAATGATTTATAAACACAAAACTTAGATAAAATTGTTTCCAAAGCACATCTGAAGACTCATTGTACCTGCAAATGTAAGCTACAATAAAGTTCATGAAAGAAAAACATAAAATAATAACACTAAAAGATTTTGAGACTATAGATCAAAGCACAGTAGGCATGAGATTTATTTCCTCAAGCTCCAAAAGTAATAACATATCTAGAATAGCAGATTGTAGCTAAAATAGGCATACAATTTACGATCAAACCAAATTACACAAACAAAGTTGAACATATACTGAATAACAAAGTAGCAGGCTAAAATAAGCTCATTGTTATGTTATCACAAGTACAATTAAAAAATAAATGGGAAAGGCTACCCTTATTTATACACAAAAAAGGAGTAGGGAACCCTAAAATATCCTTGTGTTTACAACTAGTCTTGCCCACATGCAAGATTTATTTCTAAGACTAAACGAAAGATAACTGATAACTATCTATCTACTAACATCAGTTAACTGACTCAATTAAAAGAAAGGCTCCAACTTCACAATTGATATCTCCAAGGAGTAGATATGCATGAAAGAGACCAACCAGTTAACTTGGAAAAGGCATCAAGTTAACTACTACCTTCACTTGAGCTCTATTCTTGGAAAACATTGCATGTTCCAACTGGTGTCTCACTTATTGATATGTCTAGTGGCTCTGCAACTAGAGTGATGACCACTGTTTCTTCTACAGTTTTATGCTTTTGATGCTTCTATTGATTTTTTCAATGGAAGAGTATTGCATGATGAAAACTGTGAAGTTTGACTATGAACATTCCTATCTTAGGACAAGTTCTGCACAAATGCTAAAAATAGCTTCGATAATTTTTCTTCAGAAAAAGGTAACTTTTTGAAAAAAAAAAATTGAGGTTTGGGTTTCGTAGACAATGTCGTTCTGAAGAAACCTATATTGTCTGATTTTCAAAAAACTATTTTTTTCAAGAACATGCAAATTCCCCTCAAAGGTAGAAGCTCATGCGAAGCAATTTTCCTGGAAAAATCTGAGGTATGGGTTTTGTAGCCAATTTCATTCTGAATAGACCCAAATTGTCAAATTTATGAAAAAACTGATTTTTCTTGAACATGTGTGATTTCCTAAAAAAGTGGAAGTTGAAGAAGCGGTCGAAAAATTTTCCAATCTTGAAGAAGAATGAAAAAGAAGTAGACCTAGATTGATGAAAGTTGAAAATATCACTCTACTATTTCTGAAAAGTGATTCCCTAGAAAAATAAATCAAGGAAAAGTTATATTTTGTGCTTTCCAAACTTGAATCCATGAACGCTAAAAAATTCCTTCATTTGAGCCTTCAAATCTTGTTGAGAAGAAAATTTTGTGTTTCTTCCTTTGGCTTTGACCTGCAAAATAATGAGTAATGGATGCCCAAAGATTCTTAGGTAAAATTTGGAGGTGAAAAAAACACTTAACTCACGAAAACCCTAAATTTAGGAGTCATCACGTGAAAATATCTATCAAATCGAAGAATCCCTAAAAAAATTGAGTAGCCAAAGCATGTATATGAGATATTTTTCAAAAAAATCTTCTAACTGAAGTTAACTTGGGTGCCTTCCTTGAGATAAGGCATTCAAATTTTGCAATGTTAGAACATTTTTTGGAATTTTCAAACTTTTCTTGATGAAATGCCTCCATTTGATCATCGATTCTGGGCATTTGATAGATCCTATGAACTAGCTAACAGACTCGTTGAAGAGCGTGATCAAATCTGAGAAGGATCTCTTGGAGGCTGCAAACCTTAAAAAGTGGTTTTGAGGGCTCAAAATGTTGGGCGCCCCTAGCTAGCAGGGGCGCTTTTGTTTGCCAAACTTAAACCATTTTTTAATGATTTTCAATTTTCCAATTTGTCTCTTGTGCTTCGTTTCCCATTCAATCTATAATTGTCGTTGATTGATCAATCTTGTGGTCAGGCTGAGATATTCATTGGAAAGCCTAAAGAATTCTGGAAAGAATGACCATTTGTGCAAGCCCTAAAGGCTACTTCTAAGGGCTCAAAACCCTAGGCTCCCTTGGCTAACTAGGGCGCCCATGTGTGTCATTTTCATAATTTTCACATTTTTTTTGTTGATGCAACACCTCTATTTAATCCAATATTCTGGTGGTTTGACAAATCTAGTGACTCGACTGTTGGATTCATTGGATAGCCTGAGGAAATCTGATAAGATACACTTAAAACTGCAAATCCTAACAACTAATTTTGGTCTATTGAAATCTTGGGCGCCCCTGGCTAGTAGGGGCGCCTCTCTTCAACTTTTCCTTGTGACCCTTTTGTTTCTCATGTCCATTTCATCTTTGATTGTTGGTGTTTGACAGGTCCTCTGAGCTAGCAGATGGATTCATTGTGGAGCTAGACTAAATCTGGGATGAATCTCTTGGAAGTGGCTAACCCTAAAAATTGGTTTTGAATGCCTTAATTTCTAGGCGCCCCTGGCCTACAAGGGCACTTTTCTTTGCCATAGTTAGCCATTTCTTATATGATTCTCATGATTTGCAATGTGTCCCTTTGATGAGAAATTTCTACTTGATCTGTAATTCTGAGTGTTTGATGAATCCGTTGAACTAGATGTTAGACTCGTCGTGAAGCTTGAAGAATTCTGAGAAGAATGACTTGGAGAATTTGAATGCTAAAAACTACATCTAGTTGCCTAAAATATTGGGTGCCCTGGCTAGCAGGGGCGCTTTTGTTCTCCAGACTTAGCCATTTTTTAATGATTTTCAACCTTCTCGAGCTTTGCATTCACCATGTTGTCGACTGTGCTAAGTTTGTTCACCATTGTGATTGCTTTCATTATTTCATGTACACAGACACTAAAAATTCAGCTAAGGCATTGACTGTTAGGCACCTCCCTTGAAATAAGGTGTCCATCTTTTCCAAACAGTTTATTTTTTTACAATTTTCAACTTTTTGAATTCCCCTCCTTTGTTCATCATTTTTCAAGCATCTTTCATCGTAGATTGTTTTGTGCAGTGTAGACTAAAATTTTGACACCTGGTATCTGGCCATCCTCCATTGATGACCTCGAAGGTCCTAACCTTTCTTTTGAAAAAGAGAAATAGACCCACCAGAAAAACTAGCTTTTTGATGACTATGACTAGACCAATGTGATCGTGACGAAGAATCAACCAATCAAAATCAATTTGAGCATTTTCTACAAAGATTCTATTTCTAGGGTTTTTCCTAAAAATAGGGCCTGAAACTCTAATTTCAAAATTTTCCAAAATTTTGTGAGCATCCTCTTGACAATAAACCCAGAAAAACCTTATGGTATGTTTATCTTTCAGAAATTTCTAAGAATAGAAAATTGCTATTTTTAGAAATTTTCACCCTTTTTGACTTTTGACGACAATTTTACAAGATTTTGACCATTTTAACCAAAATTCCTTAATGAAGCAATTTTTTTAATTTTGGGTACAACATTTGGCAGTGGAAGTGGAAGTCATGACCTAACATTGGAATGGTAGTCTACAAGTCCATTGAAATTATATAGGAAAAGGATTAAAGGGAATGTGGGAAAAGATGAAAGGAAAAGAGGTTCAGATGTGGAAAAATGAAACAAAAAAAGTATAGATGAACTTGACAAGTCCGTAAAGGAGACGTGAACCAAGAAGGGGAAAACGGTGGAACTAGACTTGAGGTCGAGAGGTTGGCAGATCAAGAAGTGAAGAGAAGATGGAAGAAGTGTGTCGGAACTCCACTTAAGGGATTGGAAATTATGTGGGAAAAACATACAAAACTAGTGAAGGAAGTGGAGGCAAAACTCAAGGAACTCCAAAGTCTAGAAGTGTAACACAATTCAGCAAAAAAGGGATGAAAATTTTGGAAAACAATTAGGGAAATAGTGGTCTAAATGTCCAGAGTTGGAAGGAAAATCAAATAAATCCATTAGATATCAACAAGTTTGCAAAATGGAAATAGGGAAGGATCAAGGGAAGTGAGAATTGAGAGTGAAGGACTTCAAGTTGGGATGCAAAAGTGAAGAGGGGAAAGGAGCTAGAGAACGAGAGAATGTCAATATGCAAAAGAGGACAAAAGGTCTAGAGGTCAAGACAATGAAAAAGTTTGGATGTCTATTGAAATCTTGAAAATGAAAGAAATAAAGGAAAATAAAGGGACCTAATAGACTTACCATAGTTTCTATATAGTCCTAGTGTTTAGGATAGGAATTCAAACAACTAGAAGTTTAGAAGTCCATTAAAATTTTGTAACTTTATAAAAATTGAGGAAAATGGCTAAAACCTTCCTAGACTTATAATTTTTTGGAACTTTTGTAAATTCTAGGATATGATAGAAATATGGAGGATGAAGAGGAACAAAACATTAGAAATTTGAGAAAACAAAAATCCATTTAAATATTTCTCAAATCAATTCTAGGTGATGCTAAAAATGAGACCTATTGCACAAGGGAGCTAGGACTCAAGAATTTGTTTGCATTATTAGATTGAGTCCTAATACAATATTTCCTTGTTTTAAATGTGTGTGATGCTACACATTAAATTACTTTTTATTTTGCAAGCTTCCAGGATGGAGAACCCATTCAAGGGAGTGTATATCAAGAAATGACATCAATACCTATATGAGTGAATAAATTCACTTTCATGTTGGTTACTTGATTTTACATTGATAGGCATCCTTATTATGGTTTACATGCAACTCAAAGTGAGGGAAAATTTAATACTAAAAATTGTATACTTTGTGCTTTCCCCCTTTGTTTTGGATTCATATTGACCCAATTATTCCTTATCTAATAATAAATGTACAAGTGGTGTGATTCATTCTAAAAAGTTGACACATAACTTGAACTTTAATTTTATTTACACTCACTCCCAAAGATTGGTCATGATCCTTAGTTTTATGTATTCCCCGCGCAAAGTTAGATCCACAATTTGTGCAAGTGATACAAGTCCATTATGTAATTTTTGAAAATGCCCCGTGAAATTTTAGATTTCAAATTCAAATGGAGGGTTGACCTCTTCCTACTACTTTTTGATGTTCCCACTCAAAGAATGAAACATTTCATGTGTCCTTTGGAATTTTATTTAGGAACAAACTCTAGTTCCTTTATTGAGATCACCCAACCTAAAATTCTAAGAACATTCAAGATACATTTATTGGCATAATTAGACCATTTATTTTTTCATTACAAACTTGCATCAACATCTAGGGAATTCATCACATTTTTGCTAATTGACTTCAATCATTTTTTTAAAATGTTGACTAAGCATCCTAGGGGTTTTACCAAAGGGAGAACTTTTTTATCATTAGAAAACTCTAAACCACAAATATTTTTTAATGCAAAAACATACACATAACATTCAAGATAAGTTTAAGGTGGACAATTAGAGTTCTACAACATTTGAATCTACTAGTGTGCAATTTAGATCTATAGGTGTGTGATTGATCCCTCCAATACAAAAGTGACTCACTAATTAGTAGCAAGTTTATAGATTCTATGGGATATGTCTAGTCTTTCCTAATTTTCCTACACACTAACAAATTAATTTCAACAATCTATCACAACATATCTACGTCAAATTCCAAATTAATACCATATATTTACTTATTTGAATTCTATGTTATTTAACACTTTACTTGAGATAATTCCTTACACCAATTACTTAATTTTCAAGTAATTTATTTATTATAGTTTAATTATTTTACCCCAAAACCATATATATATATATACCTTCATAAAAACACAATTAATAAGAATTCTAAAATTTTAAAACATAAAAATTATTATAGCTTAAGGAAGATACCAAGTTAGCAAATTGGAGCTTAAACAAAATAACCCAAAGCAAGGAAATAAAGAAAAAGGAGTAAAAAACATGAAAACAAGGAAATATCTCACCAAATGTCTTCAACCTCCATGATTAACCTCCATTGCACCTTCTCTATTTGTTGCAATATTATGTTTTCCCTCAAATTTGTGATGAGCCACCTATGACTATGTTAATGTCCTAAGCAAATGTTGAAGGATTCTATCAAATGCTACACAATGCAACTATAAAGAAACTATGAAGCAAGCCTGAAGTCAATAAATACCAAGATGTATGAAGTGTAAGTGTAGGTGTCAAGAGATGTGCAAATGAGACCAAAATTGCCATTTTATAGAAAAGTCAATTTTGGATAAATGGCCAAGATTAAAAGTTGACAAATATCCTAAGATCAATGGTCAAGATTAAATGTGACAACCCACAATTAGGGTTAGGGAAACATTAGGTTGAAATTTGAAATGAATGGCTGAGATTTGATTTTAGAAAAATCAAGTCAAGGGACAAGGTTGCATGTGACAAGGAGATAAGAATGGCATGGAAAAAGAAAGAGCTAGAAAATCAAATAATAATGGAAATTATTTGATTTATGGAGGAAAGTTGTCATTTTTAATTAAAAATCAATTTAATTCAAAAGGCGGGGCCATGTGATAGTAAATAATTAATTTGAATTATTTACTTGGAGAAAGAAAATTAGAAAGTGGACAATTTTAAATAAATAATTTTATTTAAAATTAGGGGAGGCCAAGGTGTACTATAATTAAATAAATTAAAGAATTTATTTAATTATAAGAGGACATAGGATATTAATGGAATATTTAAATAAATTAATTAAATTTATTTATTTAAATAATCAAGAAGAAATAGTGGATAAATAATAATTAAATAAATTTAAGAATTTATTTAATTATGGAAAGACATAGAAAATTAGTGATGCATTTAAATAAATAAATTTATTTATTTATTTAAATAGTTAGGAGGAATAAAAGACATGAATTAATTAAATAATTGATAATTATTTAATTCATAGTCGAATTTGGACTATAGGACATAATTAAATATTTTAATTATGTTAAGAAGAAATATGGAGAAAATAAAGTTTGCAGGCCTAGGTCAATTTTATGTGTCTACATTTTGCCCCTCTTCATCATAATGCAGCTTGTCGCATTGTGACAAAGAAAATTCAATCAAAACATGCCCCAGCGAAGGTACAAAGTATTTATGCCCCCTCGAGAAAATTTTTAAATTTTGACCTGGCGATAGAAAATTTGGAAAGTGTCCTGATAAGTCAATTTGATGTTCAAAAAAATAGTGGCGCAATCGGTTTTGGATTTCAATGTGCTTAAGGAAGCCAATGGGTTGGTTAAAGGTTGTTAAAAGAGCCTCCAATAATAAAATTTTCAAGAAAATCCCACTTTTAGCCTATAAATAGGTTCAAATTGGGTAAAAAGTCAATTCATTTTCACTTTTACCTTTTGAAATTTGAGAGCTCAGAGAGAGAGGATACTTTGCAACAATGGTGCTTTTAGTGATCGAGCATCGCGGCTACATCGTACGGACCTTCAGACAACCAGAGGGTGCAGAGCCATCGGTAAGTACCCCATACCCATCTCATAATTTTCTTGTTTTGTGTGCTTTTTTAGGGTTTAAAGTTAGGTCATCAGATGCGTCGTGACGCATCTGCATTCGCGTTGCACGCATTTGATGTGTCACAATGCAAATGCAAGGGGTTTGTTAGGTTTAGATTTAAAGTGATGCATTTGTAGGCTGATGAGATGCAATCACTGTGTTGCAACGAAAATGATAGGTTTAGCGACGCAATCACCATGTTGAGGCACAACTATGGGATCATGCGATGCATTTGTTTTACAATGACAACTAATTTGTGAAACCATGCAAGTGCTATAGGATGACGCATTTGTCAGGTCAAATGACGCAAGTGATGGATTGTGACGCAAATGTTGAATAGAGTGACGCATTTGAGTTAGCACGATGCAATTGACTTTGACGCGACACATTTTACTTTGACCAGGGTTGACTTTTGTTTAGGCTCAGTTTCTATGTACTTTTGATTAGATAGATGGTAACGATGATTTTCAACGATGTGCTAACTCTCGTTTCTACATGTGCAGAAATGATTACCACCTATTTATACATGCGAGTTCAGGCCTTCGACATATGCATTCAAAGATCAACTGTGAGATAGGGAGCAGAGGTGACTGATGCAGCTAGGACTATACTATGTGACTTATATGCCCATTTTTTTGGAAAATAAGGGACTATTGACAACTTTGGCCGAGAGATGGCACTCGGAGACTTGTTCATTCCACTTGTCGATGAGAGAGGCCACTATCAAGCTCGAGGATGTGTACAATATTTTGTGCCTTCCGATCAAGCGAGTGGTTTATGATCCACACCAGGGACAGTAGGCGATTACAGAGTACTATGAGGTTGATGATGGTGCAAGATTCGGCATCGAGGGATTGAGATTTGATGGGAGTTTATGGTTGAGCATTGTCCTCTATGGGATGCAATGCTATGCACATTGATTGTCAGTGTACTTATTCCAAATCGTCGCGGACACGGATTCCCTATCAGATGGGGAGATGTGCTTGTTCGCATGAGACAGGACAAGACTATTTTCGCATGGGGGCCATGTCTACTGGGTATGCTTTACCATCAGTTGCATGAGGTGGTGTACAGAGGTGCGCATAGTATTAGCTATGGCACTACATTGCTTATAATCTAGGCTTGGGAGCATATTCTTGTCTTTCGTCCTCTGATTCAGAGACCACAGCTTGCTGAGGGGATGCCATATGTTTACTTGTATGCGGCTTCCCTACAACATACCAGAGTTAGGGAGACTGGATACTGGAAGCATCGTATTGATACGTTGATGGAATTTTTCTAGAGGCCCTACAGGGACTGTGCATAGTGGCCAGGAGAGGGTGATCATTTGGCATTCTATAGACAGTTTTATCTAATTGGTCACACTGTTTAGTCGCAACACATTATTGAGATGTACTTTCCCCAACGGGTATTACGCGAGCAGCAGGATGTGTCAGTGGGGACCGCAGAGTATGCTAGATCTTCATGAGAGACGATGTGGGGACTAGCTATACCAGCTCCTTTGGCAGAGCAATAGATTGATGGACTAGTGGCATAGCTGTGGGCTTGGAGTGGGGGTCTGGCAGATCCGGGGACTACTATAGAGTTTGATACCTGGTGGCAGACTCACATGCCACAACCTTTGATAGACCCAAATGGGCTAGCACCAATTGATCGATGATTAGTTATACCACGGGTGCGGCAAGGAGGCCAAGGAGGCAGAGATAGTTGCAGGGAGAGGGGGAGAAATGGAGGTCGAGGAGATGGGGAGAGAGGAGATGGGGGGAGGGGTGGAGGAGATGGTGGAGGAGATGGTGGAGGAGATGATGGAGGTGATGGAGGAGATGGTGGGGGTGGAGGGAGGAGGCAGAGAGGAGGAGATGACGGGAGGCAGGGCAAGAGGGTGTGATAGTGCGTTGAGAGGGTACCATTAGACGCAATCCCTGAGGTGGCAGAGGAGGAGGAGAGAGAGGAGGGAGTCATACAGGAAGGAGGAGCAACTGGAGGTAGAGGTTAGGCTAGAGGGAGAGATGGAGGTCGAGGTTAGGCCAGAGGGAGAGATGGAGGTCGAGGTACATATAGGAGAGGAGACACCAAATGTCGGTGGAGTTCATGAGGTAGTTGGTGGCAAGGAGGACATCAGAGGTGATAAAAACGAGTTGGATATTGGTGGGGATGATGACATGGATGAGGCAAAGAGACAGTTGCAAGAGCACATGGTGGATGGAGAAGAGGAAATATCCAGGGGACCACCTTTGCCACATGATGCCATAGTTGATTAGAGATTAGCTGATATGCAGCAGAGATTAGATGAGGCCTCGACGCAGATTAGGTCCTTGTAGGTAGCTCTAGAGGTGACATGAGTAGAGCGGGATCAAGTTTGTAATCTGTCAGTGGGAGGCACAAAGCTGGTATTCTAAGTTTGTGTAGATGTGTATAGGGCCTGTGGGATATATTGCTAGGGAGTTGGCTAGGATGAGTGAGAGTCGGGGTCAATATAGGATGTTGTATGAGAGGGAAGTGTCGACAGATCAGCGGGATCCTAGTTTATCTCGATCTCAAACTAGGACAGGAAGTGGTTTAGGTAGCAGTAGTAGGAGCCACAACAGCCAGAGTCAAAGCAGTGTGGGTGGGTCTACCTCTTCAAGGCATTCCTCAGGGAACAGGTCACACCATCATAGACACTCCTTGGGTCACAGATCCAGTCACGGCCATGGGTCATCTACTTCAGGGGACAAGTCAGACCATATCTAGCCACTGATCACAGATCTGTTAGCCTCACAGACTTAGCCTGCTATGTCCATGATTCCATCAATTCCCATGTAGAACATCAATCACCCCAGTCTTCTCCTCGAGGGGATGGGGAGAGCATAGCCTAGGGCATTTCCATTGTTATCTTGTTGTTATATTTGAGACATTATGTTATGACATTTATATTTTGACCATCAAGCCTGTGAGCTCTATTTTTGGGATACCTCGTGACTCTATCCTATGACATGATTTTGAGCTATATATATGATGCAGTTTTGGTGTAGACTATATGTTAGTGTTATATGATGATGCATTACGATTTGATTGTCTATGGGATATGATTTATGATGGTGCATTTTATATGTAATGTGATGTATGCATTTATGATGGTTATTTATGATGAGATGCCATGATGATACTCTATGATGTATGATGATGATGTATGCATAATGTTGTATATGTGGTGCTATGTTTTGATTCTAATGAATGCCATGTTTATTATTATGGATGCATTGATGTATGACTATATATGTATGGATAATGTCACATGTGGTGCCTTATGTATGCATTAATGATATGGACAACGTATGAAAATGTTTAATGTATTTTTATGTTATATGAATGCAAATGGATTGATGTAAACGATATATGGAAGCTAATGAATTTTAATGAATGTATGCCTAAATGAACTTTCAATGTACTGATATATTATGCAAATTCTTATATGTGAATGAATGTATGCAAATTTTTAATGAACTAATGTAATGTCTATATGATCATGTATGAAATTATATTTTTATATGTCATAGGATATCATCAGGAGGAAAAAGAAGAGAAGTGACAAGACAAAAGGAAATGGATGTTAGTGCGAAGAAAGAATCCTTCAACATATTGCCAAAAAACTAATATTTGTTGCTCTAAGCATCATTGGGTGGATTATTGTAATGGAAAAAAAACACCATGATCTGACATAGATCAATGGTGTGCAAGGTCGTACCATCACATGAAACAAGAAGTCGCAAACAAGGTTGATCATGACTCATACTAAGAGTGAAATTTCCCCAGTCTTTTTGTCATAACCAACCACAAATAAGAAAAACAAGAAAGACAAGCCATGAAATGTCGTTGCTCCTCTAAATCATGTTGTTAGGACATCCTCAAGGAACTAGAAACATGACATTCTGAAAAAGAGAAGACAAGCCAATCGTCATGATATGTTGTTGCTTGTCTAAATCCTATTGTCAGGACATCCTCCAGCAACTAGTAGCATGATGAAAAATCAAAGGACAAAATGACAAAATAGTGTTTTCCAAAGTGTTTGCCAAGTGTGTATGAATTTCAAGTGTTTTGATGTCGAGATGTCAAGTGTTTTGATGTCGAGATGTCAGGTTTTTACGTTGTCTAGATGATGAATGCCAAGTAATGCCAAATTCAGGAAGGAAACTATTGGAAAAACAAGGACAGACAACTGAGAGGGGGGGTGAATCAATTGTCACAGAATATTTTAAACTTTTCAATCTTTACTTAACTCAATCTCAGATCTGATGAATGAATAATAAACCATAAACAATCAACACATCAAAAACACAGAGAACACCAAGATTTTTACATGGAAACCCTGTTAGGGGGAAAACCGCAGTGGATGTTAGTCCACAATATTATACCATGTTAAAAGTATATGAATAATGGGAATGCACATGCATTCAGGTACACTTCCTAGAGCTCACTACTCAAATACAAAACAGGACTCACTGTCCAAAGGTTTGGATTAAAACCATCCAAATTGTGAACTGAGAAAATAGCTTCTACACAAGCCTGATTACAGTTCCAGTTAAGCACAGAAAATCTTCTTCGCTCTTTGCTCAAACTTCTTTACACTTCACTCAACCTTCTTCACACTCTGCTCTGCAATCAAATGATATTCACACATACACACATAGGAGCACACCGATCACTCTGAGCTTCTTTTTCACACACTACACTGATGAAACAATCGCTCTTATATATCTGCAACATGAGATTTCATCAACACCTTAGTCAGCCACACAATATAAAACATATTTTCAATGTCGACCCAAATTTACAAATAAGTTTGCAATGTGAATCCACCAAGTTCGGCCACAACATAGTGGAGACCCAAATTAACAGCTCCAACACAAAAATACTTCAAATAATTTCACCTTGAAGATCCACAACACGCTACCACCATCATGTCGGTCAAGAACATGAAAAACTGAACATACAGAGAAAAATATTTGACCACGAGCACATCGATCAATGTGGACATACAACAAAGATAGAGTGGGATCTACAAGCATCCATAAATAATGACAAATAATAGAGAAACATCTGCAGCAACAGAGATTACAGGAAACACATAAACTTCACTCAAGAACACTGACATGGACCACAGAAACACTGTCAAAACACAACTAATCAAAGCATGATCAAATCTCCATGTGAACCTCTGAAACTTCTGGTAGATGAACTAGATATACTCAACAGAAAACCCTTTAATCCATAATGATTGATCTTCAACATACAACACAAGACACCTTCATGACCTTCACTGAACCACTGGGAACCTGGAACTCTTCTTTTAACAATTTTCTCAATATCCTCGACATATACAGCCTTCAATAAACCAAATGCTAATAGTGTTGACATCAATGACAACCACATACTAGCAGTACAATCACAGTATCCAACAATCTCCCCATTTGGCATTTATGGAAACACATGATGTGAAAAACACCATCAACCCAACTCTCAATCAGCACTTATTCCTCCTTAGATTCTGACTCTTCTTCATTGACTTCTTTTGCATGAACTTCTCCCTACAAGATTCTTTACTCCAGATAAGCAACATTTTTTCACATTACTCTTCTCCCCCTTTGACATCAATGGAAAAGATAAGCATTATCTTACCACATACAAGCTCTAAACCACATATCTGCACATCTGACTACTCCCCCTGAGTAGAGGCCACGAAAACATCAATTCGGATCAAAATATGATAATGAAGCACACGGATTGATGCAAATCAATGCATCTCTAGTTCATATCAAGAGGGGTAATCATCCCTAGCATCCCTCTGAGATACTCAAAAGCATCCTTTCACAATGGCTTGGTAAAAATATCTGCATTCTGCTCTTTGGTAGGAACATACTCCATTCTGACTTCTTTCTCACTCACTTTCTCCCTCAGAAAGTGGAACTTGATTGATATATGCTTGGTCATAGAGTGTAGTACTTGATTCTTTGATATGTTTATATCACTTGAGTTGTCATAGTATATGGAAATAGGTTCATCATATTCTACTCTAATATCTTTCAGCATCTATTTCATCCACATCACTTGAGTACAGTTGTTTGCAACAGCAATATACTCTACCTCAACAATAGATAGAGAAATGGAATTCTACTATTTGCTCAACCAGGACACTAGCTTCTTCCCTAGGAAGAAGGCACCACCACTAGTACTCTCCCTATCATCTACATCTCCTACCCAATCCACATCAGTATAAGCATTCAAAGTAAGATCATCATCCTTAGGATACCAAAGTCCAAAATCAATTGTTCCTTTCATATATCTAAAGATTCTCTTTACAGCAGTCACATGAGACTCTTTTGGATCAACCTGAAATATAGCAATCATACATACAACATTCATAATGTCTAGTCTGGTATGAGTTAAATAGAGAAATCCACCAATCATTGATATGTACCTTGTTTGATTTTCCTTGGGAGAATCATCATTCTATTTCAACTTACATCTGGTTACCATGGGAGTACCAACAAGTTTTGAGTCATCCATACCAAAATTCTTCAGCAAATCTCTCACATATTTGGACTAAGATATTAATATCCCTTTGTCTAACTGAGTAACTCGCAATCCCAAAAATAACTTCATCTCTCCAATCATACTCATCTCAAATTCATTCTTCATTTCATCAACAAACTTAATGCATAGATTATCATCTCCTCCAAAAATGATGTCATCAACAAAGACCTCAATAATTAACTCTTTGTCATGATCCAACTTGAAATATAAGTTGTTGTTAGCAGTACCTTTATTGAATCCAAGGTTCAGTAAGTACTTATCCAATCTAGCATACCAGGCCCTGGGGGCTTGCTTGAGTCCAAATAGAGATTTCTTCAATCGGCAGACCATGTTTTCCTTATCAGTCAGTTGAAATCCATTTGGTTGTTCAATATATACTTCTTCTTCTAGCTCACCATTCAGAAAAGCAGACTTCACATCCATTCGATAGACTTTGTAGTTCTTATATGCAGCATAAGCAAGAAATAACCTTACAGCTTCAATTCTAGCAATAGGGGCAAAGGTTTCTTCAAATTCAATACCTTCCATTTGTGAATACCCTTTACATACCAGTCTTGATTTATTTTGGACCACTTCACCTTGTTCATTCAGCATATTCTGAAAGACCCATTTCGTACCAATCACATTCTTTTCTTTTGGTCTGGGAACAAGTACCCATGTATTATTCTTTTCAATCTGCATTAATTCTTCCTTCATAGCTTCCATCCAGTGTTCGTCATTGCAGACTTCATTTACATCTTTAGTTTCAATCTTGAAAATCATGCAATATTCTTCTACAATATTTCTTCTAGTTTGCACACCATTATTCTTGTCTCCTATAATTTGATTTTCAGAATGATTTAGCTTTACATACCTCAGAGTTTTAGGATTCTCTTGAACTTCTTATTCTTATGTACTTTCTTCTGCACTTGCACTTGTCTCTGCTTCCTAACTACCTTGATTCACTAGAACAAAAGGAATATATGGAACATATGGCACAATTTGAAGCTGATTTTGTGTTTGAACATTCTTTCCTTTTTTTGTATTTTCTTCATATGAATCATATCCACAATTTCTAGATGATTTAGCAGATTCCTCATTAACTTTGACATTTGCACTCTCAACCATTTTTCTCAGTCTTCTATTATAACACCAGTAGGCCTTGCTTCTAGTAGAGTAACGTAGAAAGATTCCTTCATTGTTTCTTGCAACAAACTTTCCTATATCATCATCTCTCTTGATGTAGCATTTGCTTCCAAAGATCTTGAAATATTTAACAGTAGGCTTATAACCAAACCATAGTTCAAAAGGAGTTTTACCAGAATTACCATTTACATTTACCCGGTTCAAAGTGTACAAAGCAGTGCTTACAGCTTCACTCCAATAGATGTGAGGCACATTTCCTTTAATCATCATTGTTCTAGCAGCATCTAGAACTATTTTTTTCTTCCTCTCTGCAACTCCATTTTGTTGAGGGGTTCGGGGAGCAGATAATTGTCTTTTCATTCCATGCTCTTCACAGAAAGAATTAAACTCCCTGGAGGTGAACTCACCACCTCTATCTGACCTTAAGCATTTTATTTTCAAACCTTTCTCATTCTCTTCCATAGCTTTAAAACTTTTGAACTTCTCTAATGCTTCACATTTTTCTCTTAAGAAGGCAACCCATATCATTCTAGAGTAATCATCAATAATCAACATAAAGTACCTTTCACCATGGAGACTTCTAACTCTGGACGGACCACATAGATTAGTATGTATCAACTCTAGTAATCCATTTGAATTATGTTGTTTGATCTAAAAAGAAACTCTAGTATGTTTTCCAATTTGACATTCCTTGCAAATTGTGCTAGCAGGCTTTACTAGCTTAGGTAGATCTCTTACTACTTGAGTGGAACTTATTTTGACAATGTTATCAAAATTCACATAACACAACCTTCTATGCCATAACTAGCTTTCATCTACTTGAGCAATTAAACAACTGGCAGCATTCAAATGAAAGATGTTACCTTTTGTCTATTTACCTGAAGCAATTACATTTCTAGAACTTCGAAATATCCTGCATCTTCCATCTTTGAATTGAAGATCATGACCCTTATCCACCATCTGTCCAACACTCAACAGGTTTTGTTTCAATCCTTCAACATAAATAATAACATTAGTGTTATGCTTACCACCAAGACAAATAGATCCTCTGCCATGAATCACACAAGCATTGTTATCTCCAAATCTCAGAACCCCACCGTCATACTTCTCTAGACTTACAAATTTTCTTTTGTCACCAGTCATATGATGTGAGAATCCACTGTCAATGACCCACTCATCCTTTTCTTGAATTCAAGTTGTAAGATCTTTCTCATCTTTAGCAGATTCAGTAGCCACAGGACTATTTTCCTTGATATCAATGAAGACCCAACCATCTTCATTTCCATTATCTTTATTAGACTCATCATCAGTCACTCCTTCTTCAGCAAAGTAGCATTTCTTTTGGAATATAAACTTGTAAGGCTTAGATCTAGGGACTCTTTTAGGACACCTTGATGCAAAATGACCTATTTTACTGCAAGAAAAATATTTGATAGGCAGCTTTCCTTTATACTTACCTTGTCCTCTACCTTATTTCTTTACTATCAGTGCTTCCAACTCTTCTACTTCTCTTTCTTCATCTTCAAGTTGTTTCATTTCTTCCTCATACTTGAATACCTTTTTAGAACTCTCTCCCAAATCATATCTTTGCTTATTTCTTCCGAATATAGTAGCCTTGAATGTAGTTTCAGTCTTAGGAATAGAATCACCAAATTCGGTTAACTCAAAGGCAACAAGTTTACCAATCAGTGTATCCCTTGTCACATTCATCAATGATCTAATTTCTTCAATAGCATGAGCCTTTGCTTTGTAGGAGGGAGGCAATGATCTGAGCACCTTAGCCACAATTTCTTCCTCTTCCAGGATGCCATCAGCACATTTGATCCCATCACTAGTTCATTCACTCTCTACATGAAAGAAGAAATATTTTCATCTTCACCCATCTTCAGATTTTCATACTTTCCTTTCAAAATCTATAGCTTAGCCATCTTCACATGTGCATCTCCTTCATACAAAGTTTCTAGCTTCATCCACATCTCATGAGTTGTCTTCAGACCTAGCACATTTTTCATCTCTAAATCTGTTAGATCACTCAGCAAAGCTTCCATAGCCCTGACATTATTCTCAGCCTCTTTGACCTCATCAGTAGTGGAAGGACCATTATGAGGAATAACATATCGATTCTTTGTAATTTTCTAGAAAGGTTCACCAATACACTTCAAATTGCATTCCATCCTAGCTTTCCACAATGAGTAGTTTGTTCCATCAAATCTAGGATTGTCCTTCTTGTATGATGACATCTTGGATCACCTCAAGCTTTTAAACTTCTTCAAAGGAACCTGCTATGATACCAATTGTTGGAAAAACAAGGACAAACAACTAAGAGGGGGGGTGAATTAGTTGTCACAGAATATTTTAAACTTTTCAATCTTTACTTAACTCAATCTCAAATCTGATTAATGAATAATAAACCATAAACAATCAACACATCAGAAACACAGAGAACGCCAATATTTTTACATGGAAACCCTGTTAGGGGAAAAACCACGGTGGAGGTTAGTCCAAAATATTATACCTTGTTAAAAGTATATGAATAATGGGAATGCACATGCATTCAGGCACACTTCCTAGAGCTCACTTCTCAAATAAAAAAGAGGACTCACTGTCCAAAGGTTTGGATTAAAACCATCCAAATTGTGAACTGAGAAAATAACTTTTACACAATCCTGATTACAGTTCCAGTCAAGCATAGAAAACCTTCTTCGCTCTTCACTCAAACTTCTTTACACTTCACTCAACCTTCTTCACACTCTGCTCTGCAATCAAATGATATTCACACATACACACATAGGAGCACATCGAGCACTCTGAGCTTCTTTTTCACACACTACACCGATGAAACAGTCACTCTTATATATCTGCAACATGAGATTTCATCAACAACTTAGTCGGCCACAAAATATAAAACATATTTTCAATGTCAACCCAAATAAACAAATAAATTTGCAATGTGAATCCATCAAGGTTGGCCACAACATAGTGGAGACCCAAATTAACAGCTCCAACACAAAAAGACTTCAAATAATTTCACCTCGAAGATCCACAACACGCTACCACCATCATGTCGGCCAAGAACATGAAAAACTGAACATACAGAGAAAAATATTTGACCACGAGCACACCGATCAATGTGGACGTACCACAAAGATAGAGCACGATCTAGAAGCATCCATAAATAACCAGAACTAACAAAGAATCATCTGCAGCAATAGAGATTATAGGAAACACATAAACTTCACTCAGGAACACTGACAGAGACCACAGAAACACTGTTAGAACACAACTGATCAAAGCACGATCAAATCTTCACACGGACCTCTAAAACTTCTGGTAGATGAACTAGATATACTCAATAGAAAACCCTTTAATCCACAATGATTGATCTTTGACGTACAGAAGAAGACACCTTCATGACCTTTACTGAACCACTGGGAACCTGGAACTCTTCTTTTAACAATTTTCTCAATATCCTCGACATATACAACCTTTAATACACCAAATGCTAATAGTTTTGACATCAATGACAACTGCATATCAGCAGCACAATCGCAGCATCCAACAAACACATCCTGAATGATGTCGATGTTGATAGGATCGATCCTCAAATGTCGCGAGAATCCCTCAAAATTCCAAATGACAATGACGATGCCTAGGAAGGACACATCCTAAGGCATAAATAAATGACTGGGGTTTCTCTTTAGAAGGACACATCTGGAGAGTAACCAAGAGTTGACATTTTGACTTGTTTTGACTGAGTTTGACTAGAGTTGACTTGATAGGATTGATTGCATGTTTTTGTCAACATGCTAATGTAATAAACATTGTTTGTACATGGAAAAGCAATGCAGAATGACTTAGGAATGGAGTCTCTTTGTGGTGTGATAAACAGTATACCTACTCCTAAGCCATGAATATTATGAGACCGGTCAAAGTATAATTTCCAAGGTGATTTAGGTTTTGTATGAAATATAGACTCATCAAGGAATTCTGCTACTAATGGATGATAACCTTGTACAGGTGCATCTACTAGTTGATCTACTATCACTTGTCCTTTTATGGCCTTGCGTTCTACATATTGTATGTCATACTCACTTAATATCATAACCCACTTTGCCAAGCGACCTATCAATGTTGCTCAACTTAGGAGATACTTCAAGGGATCAATCTTTGTCACTAGATGTGTCTTATGATTCAGCATGTAATGTCTTAACTTTTGGGCAGCGAAGACAACTACAAGACAAGTGTGTTCAATAGGTGTGTAATTTAGCTCATATCGGGCCAATGTCCGACTAATGTAGTATATTTCCCTTTCCTTCTCATCATGATCATTTTGTGCAAGCAATGCCCCCAGTGTTGAAGTTGTCGAGATATACATAATTAGAGTTTTTCCTTCAATGGGTGGCATTAGGATAGGTGGTGACAATAAATAGTCTTTTATATGTTGAAATGTCGTTTATTTATCAGTCCACACAAAGGGGATATCTTTGTGTAGGAGATATTGAAATGGTTGGCACTTGTCTGCTAGTTGTGTGATGAAGCATCAGATAGATTGTAATCTGCCTTGCAATGTCCTTAGCTCACTTATTCCTTTTGGTGGAGGCATGTCTAATATGGCTTTCACTTTGGCGGGATCAACTTCAATGCCTCTGCGAGAAACTATATATCTCAAAAAAAATTATGATGTCACACCAAAGACACTTTTTAGGATTTAGGCGGACCTTGTACTCTTCCAATCTTTTAAAAAAATTGTCTAACACACTAATGTGATCCTTGCATTTTAAAGACTTTTCCAAAAGGTCATCTACATAATCTTCCATTAGGGTATGCATGAGGTCGTGAAAGATTTTTTTCATAGCTCATTGATATGTGGCACCTGCATTCTTGAGACCAAAAGGTATGGCATTCCAACAGTATGTACCCCAAGGACAAGTGAAGGTTGTTTTATGCTAATCTTTCGAGGCAATCCAAATCTGATTATAACCTGAGAAACCATCCATGAGGGATAGCATCTTGTATCCTACTGTAAGGTCAACTATGATGTCTATGTTGGGTAATGGAAAGTCATCCTTTGGACATGCTTTGTTCAAGTCACAAAATTTTGTACAGATGCATATTTGACCATTTGGATTAGTGACATGTACAAGATTTGAAATCCATTCTGCGTAATCTATTGATCTTATGAATCTTGCGTCTAGCAACTTCTTGAGCTCTACTTTGACTAAGGCGATTTGTGGATGCATCTTTCACAGCCTTTTTTTTAATTGCTTGGCATCTGGAATTAAGGGAAGATGGTGTAAGACTAATTCTAGATCCAACTCAAGCATATTGGCATAAGACCACGCAAAGTTAATCTTATGTTCTAAGAAGAATTTTTGAAATTCAGGTTTCTCTTCCTCTGTCAAAGATGTTGCAAAGAGAATGATTTTGGGATCTTCTGTTGTGGCTATATTAACTTCCATGGTGTCCTTAATGAGCATTGTTGATTTTTCCTATGTCACGAGGACAAAGTTCAATCCCCCATCCTTGGGAACCTCAAAGAGGTTTTCACCCTCAAATACATCCTTTATTTTTACTTTTGTATCTTCAAAAGGTGCCTTGTGGTTTTCACCTAAAGACGTGTCTTTTTTTTGTTTTATTATTATTTTTGTTTTTGCGACTAGAGGATTGCATAGTCTCCCAAAAGTATGTTGCACAATCTAGGTCTATAGAAAATCTAGCTTTGTGGTCCCCACTTGGTATGCCCTCACAGAGTCCCATGAATTATGCAATGGCTTCATCATTCTGAAAAAAATGTCCATAGTAGGAGGGCCTTGTTGATCCCAGTCAATAAGTTGTGGGTAGAAAAGGGATATACCATCATCAGTGTTGGAAAATGGTTGGGATGATGCAGAAATCATGCAGACAGATTTAGAAAGGGTAAAAATGAAATTATCATCTTCCAATTCCCATTCAGATTCTATCCAATATTCTCCTTCACTTGATTTAGACAAGTCAGACTAATTGGAAAAATAGGGGACAAATGGATTGGAATCATGATCAGTAGTGTCATGTGGGGAGTCAGATGAATCCAAATGATGGTCATTAGGGTCAGATGGTCATACAAGCATGTTAGAATGATGGTCGGTAGTGTTAGATGACGGTGCAGGTTCATCATTATCGTGAGGCCAAAAGAGTCCTACCCATTCTTCTCTTTTCAATGGGACTTTAGGAGTTTCTTTAGGAAGGTCAACTTTGAACATCTTTTTGAATCATTCATCAAAAGATAGTTCACCAGGTTCAAGAAACATTTCATCAAGGCAATAGTCACTTAGGGATCTTTGAGAACCAAATTCCCATTCGTGTGAATCAGTTTTGGTAAGGGAATCTTTGATAGTCTAGATGCTTTCAGAAACATTCGCACTCTCACCTGAAAGTACATTGGTACGTCGATCGTCAATTTCGGTTAACTCAAACCCTAACCCAAGATACTTTGGTCTTCCAAATGGAATTATAGTTTCTTGTCTTCTAGTTTTGTGTTTACCAAGGCCACTAGTTTTGTCATAGCCTTTTTCCTTCACCATGTTATAGCCTTTTCCATACATCTAGACTGGTAATGGGGATGGGCCTTCTGGATCTTTATAAATCTAGGTTGATATGTCTTCAATGTCTTCTTTATTCAAGTCACCCCATTTTCTAAAAATCGTTGTTGGAGGAACCTTAAAAATCTCTTTGGGTTCCATTCTAAAACAAGGTCGACCATAAGCCTTTGGAGACTTTGGTAATTTAGTGATGCAATAGGCCATATTCAATTTGTACTCTCTGCAACCTTGGTCCTGGATCTTGATATTAGGATCAGTCTTCAGGATGGAGGGAGATGGTATGATGGAAGTCAAAGGAGTGGATGTGGATGGTGTGGCAAGTGTGGATGGATCGATGTACTTGGATGAAGAGGATGTCAAAGCTTCTCCATTAATTGGCACTTGATGTTTTGAAATACCCCTTAGATTGGTGCAATACTGGAAGGGATCAGGTTCGCCATGTATAGTGATTTTGGTGCCGTCAAAAGGGAACTTCAAGCATTGATGGTAAGTGGATGGTACAACTTTTAAGGCATGGATCCAAGGTCAACAAAGCAAGATATTGTAGAGTAGCTCAAGATCTAGGACTTGACATTTTGTATCCACAAGTACCGGTCCAACTCGGATAGGAAGTGTGATAATACCCTAAGAGGAGTGTTCCTCATCATCATAATCCTTTATAACAATACTCTTGGTAGTGTCTACACAAGCATCAGAGAAGCCTATAGCTTTAACTAGTTTTAGGGAGCATATGTTCAGTCCTACTCCGTCATCCACTGAGACTCGTCTAACCTTATGTTTATGGACAAAGACTTCGATATGCAATGCGACGTTGTGAGAGGCATTTGGTGACGAATAGTCTTGGTCAAAAAATGTTATGTGATGGGGAGTGGTTAGGTATCCCACCATGGCTTCAAATTGGTTGACATCATTTTCATGAGGGACGGAAGACTCCTCTAAGTTTTGTCAAGTATGGCCTTGTGTGTCGGAGAGATTCATAGCAACTCAAGTATAGAGATTTGGGCGAGTGTTTTTCCTAATTGGTCAATGAGATTGAACTATCCCTTAGGTTGTGATTGTTTGATGGATGGATCGGGTTGCAATTGTTTGGAAGATGGATCGAGTATCATGATCTTCGACTATTTAGGAGGGGGAGGACCAGCTATGGTGACTTTTCCACCGCAGGTAGTGACATTACATTCAGGTGTTTTCTTGATGGTGATAGTATTGACATATTCGTTGGCAGCTCAAAGGTGATTAATAATGGGTCCACCAGAATAGTCGAAGGCGGTGTGATTGTATTTGGCTCGGTTATTATTAGTCTTTGGACCTGACATGGAGGGATTATTTGAACCATGGTCCTGCAGTGGGTTTTTATGAATTGTATGGTCTGCATTTGAGGTAAACTATTGTCCACCTAATTCAATGGTGCGGTTTTCAATGACATCTTGTACAAGATTTCTTAATTTTTGACAAGAGGAATTTTTATGCCCTTTTGAGCGGTGGTAATCACAAAATGTGTTGTCATCCCACCATGATGGCTTGAATTGTCCTAGGTCATATGGCTTAGGGTCTTGTAATGTAATGAAACCATTTTGTAGGAGCTTCTTAAGGACCTCTTCAATTGGTTCGCCCAAGGCAGTGTATGTGCGTCTTTTTGGAAATTGTCTAGCTTGGTGTGGTTGTCCTTGGTTTTAATTGTTTTGATTGTTTTGATTGTTCTGATAATTTTGATTATTTTGGATGCAGTTTGCAGTAGGTGTCGGTGTGGTCAATGGTGTGTTTTGTAGTTGAGCTCCTTTGAGAGTGAGTATAGGACCTGTTGTTTTTACTGCCTTAGCATAAACAACGCCATCATTAGTGATGTGTTTATTTTTGACTCAGTATTTGTTCTTGTCGGCAGGTGGGTTTTTGTTCGTGTTCTTGTTGCCATATTTGAGTTCTCCTTTAGCAATAAGGGCCTTTTCGAGTTGGACTCCTTTTTCGATGAGGTATGTGAACAAACATGTCTGCCTTTTCTTTTTCAATGGGCCCAGAAGGTTTTGGAAAAACATGTCTACCTTTTCTTTTTCTGGTATCTCAACATGGCAATGGCTTTCTAAAATTATCCATCTTTCGAAGAATGGAATAAAGGTCTCGCCGGTTTCCTCTTGACTAAGCGTGCATAAGTTGGTAATGGTGACGTTGGTGTCAATGTTATAGGCGTAATTTCGTACAAATTTTTCTACAAGTTACTCCCATGATTTTATTCCCTTAGGAAAGGTGGAAAACCATTCAAGTGTGGGACCTACAAGACTCCTAGGGAAGAGTCTCATCAAGTATGTTCATAGGAAATTTCCACGCAATTGGTTGTAAATTCTCGAATGTGTTCAAGGGGATTTGTCTTGCCCTTTTATTTAGTGAAGTTTGGCACCACATATCCAAGAGGGAATTGTGGCATATGTAGACTCGTGTTGAAATGGTATGGACATAGGTCATATGATGTATGAGTCTTTTTGTGTTGCACCTACATGTTCTCCATCTATTTTTTCAAGGTTGCAATTTGAGCTATGATTGCATCAATTATGCGGTTGTTCATAGTGTCACACATGCTAGTAATAGGTATTCCATGAGTCCCTATTTGTTGTGAGGATGTGTTGTTGTGAAATGTATAACGTGTTTTGTTTTGGAGGTTGTTGGTATTATGTGTTCTAATTAGGAATGTGTTGTTGTGTATGGATGTGTGACAAGTATGTAGGAATGTGCACTCCAGCAGTATTAGTCGATATTTGCAGAATGTGTTGACCTTGAGTGTTTTGGTGTCCAAATGAAGTCATGTGTTGTGTAATCTAATTGCCTTGTCCAAATTGATAAATGTGTCCATGGGGAATGTTGGTGTTTTTCCTTTGGGGGATATTGGTATTAAGTTGTGATGAAGTATTGACATTTGGTTGGGGTCCTGGAATGGAAATTTGTCATTTATTTCTCCCAAAGGGGTTGAATGAATTTGTTCCCATGACATTATTTGAAGACCCAATTAGAGGATTTGATGACGTTGTTCCCATGGCACTAGATGAAGCTCCACATAAAAGGTTTGAAGAACTTTCCCCCATTGTTGAGGATCCAAAGGTACCTCCAACTGCTTGTGAGGACGTTGTTGACATTAGAGGCATTGATTGTGATGTGGCTTGTGACATGGTTGATGTTCCTCCAATGGATGTTGTATTGACCATGTTGGAAGTATTTTGATTGGAGGTGCCATTAGAAGTAGCATTGATGGTGTTTATTGCATTTTGTGTGATGGCACCAATGAAGGTATTGTTTGCATTATAGTGATGAGGTTGACTGGTGTTGGAAGTATTGTTTGCATTATTGTTGGCATTGTGATCAGGAGGTGTTGCTCTTAAAGTGTTAATGTCAAACCCACGTGGCAATTTGGTCCCTTGGTCTAAAAGCATGGCTAGATCTGTGAATCTTGTAAGATAAGTTCTTCCACAAAGGAGGCCACGTCTATATTTTGAGTGGTAGCTTCTAAGTCTTCCATGAATACATGTCCATTTTTCGTCTCTACGTATGAATGGTTCAAAGGGGTTACATGAAGAAGATGGCATGTTCATGTCACTGAAAGGATTAATGAAAGGTTCCCCCATGTCTATGTCTTGGTTCATGTCATTGGAAAAGTTAGAGGGGTTGGTGTCTTGTCCAAAAGGGTCCATTTGTCTTCTTTTCCTTTGGAGCCTAGTCTCAACCATATAAGGATTTGCTCAAATGGGGAAGAGGAAAATGACAACTAAGTCTATGAATGGCAATGATATGACACTATGTTTTTGGATTTTTTGAATAAGGGATGCAAATGCAACTATATTTTTGGGGTTTTTGGAAATAAGAAATGCAATAATGACAATGTTGTCTAAAACGAATTTCAAATGTAAAAGGACAATGAAGACTAAGATGAAAGGTATGACACTATTTTTTTTAATTTTGGAATAAGGGTATGCAAAATGAAGACTAAAATGATTTGAATGTTCTAAGGTATGCAAATGCAAAGGTCAAAGTAATTTTGATGGATTTTTAGAAAAGGTTTACTCAACCACTCAAATATTGGTCTATGTCTCAATTTTGGATCATCAAAGGACTTGTTGGTATGACTAAATGATAGTGACAAGGTGACAAAGTGAGGTTTCCTAACTAGTCTTTTGAGTTGGAAAGGTCTCACAAAAGGACAATGACTAGGGGAAATGATTTTGAGTAAGTCCAATGATAACCTACTTTTGAAGGCAAAGATTTTGCAAGGTATGGTAAGTTTTCCTAATCCAATGTCTGCAAAGAACTGAGGACCTAAAGACTGGTTTATTGCTGGAAACGATGATGATGGACTCTAAGGGTGCAATTAACAATTTGCAAGGATGGACCTATGGAAAAATGCAAGCTAAAGAATGCAAAGAAGGGAAGATTTGAGCAATTCTTTTTTTGGTTGCACAGAATAGCAAATGTGTTGCAAGCTGAATAAAGGTCTGATTTGTTTGCAAATTTTGGCAAGTTTCAGAATTGTTTCAGTTTGAGTGAGTCTTTCCAGGTCTGTGAAAGGTGTTTATTTGTTCAATGTCTCAGAAAACACTTGGAAAACACAATGTTTTGTCTTTGAATTGTTTGAAAACATGCACAATGAAGACAAGCACAATCCTAGGTTAGGAAAGAACTATATCCACTGGATTCCATGTGGGTTTCCCTAGCTGCACTTATTCTTAGTAGGTGATCTAGAAGCTTGGCCACACAAGATCCCCCTTACATTGCACTCACTTCTTGGGTCAACCAAGCTTCAAGCCCACATAAATCTCCCATGGTAGGCTTTTTTCCTCTACTAAGAACTGCTAGAATGTGGATGCCTTGGCAACGACCATTGATGCACCAGCGAATAGATGGGTTTTTGGCAACTACACAAAGGTTTTCAGTTTAGGACTCTCGTTCGAGTGGCCACACATGAGGCAAGATTAGCTCCAATAAGGAGGAATTCTAGCCTGAAGAGGTTACACTCAACAAGGTTTTGGGGAATTCACTTGTTTGTGTGACACATCACTCATAATCCTAAGTTTTCCATTAGGATTCACATTTGTATACTGATCGGGAGTAGCTCGGCTAAAGAGCTTTATTGTCGGTTTGAGTCGCCTTGGGGTGAGTACTTTTTTCCACCAAGGAAGGTCCAATTCCTATAGTCAATAACAGTTTCTCTTGCACCCAAGATCGCACAAGTGCGCAAGGGGAGAGGATACTTCTATTATTGAATTCGGGTTACACAAATTGCAAGCACTTGTTCATTTTAATTAATCAAAATAAAATGTTTGGAAAACACCTAAAACACTTTCTTCATTTTAAACTTTAAATCAATGTGGAACAAACAAAGTTCATTTTAAGCCCATGACATGAGAATGCATGTAAATTTTAGCCTTATAAGTTTCAATGCAAGATGTGTTCATTTTAAGCCCATGAGTGAGTATGCATGTTCATTTTAACCAATGAAATGTGAATGCAAGTTGTTTGTTGTTTGTTTGTTTGATTAAGGAATTGGAAAATTGATATAAAAATCAATAAACAAAGGTTAGACTCCTCACCACATGCTGCCAATAGAATATTAGTAACCCAAAAAATCTCTAAGCTACTAAATGGAAGAGAAAAATCTAGAAAATATAGTAAAAACCCGAAAGGAAATTTTTACCAGACGAATGTGTCATTTTGCATTGAAGCAAATGTGTCTCAAGGTAGAAAGCTGGATTTTATCAGGAAAATGCATCGGTATGCAGAGCAAATGTGTCGCGGCCTACGTATGCGTCATTCGGACCCTCAGATGTGTCGCAACAAAGCAAATGCGGTGTTCTAGTTAGCAGTTGTGTCTCAACAGAGCGGATGCGTTGTTCTACAGGGCGAATGCATCATGACGCAATGAATGCGGCTGAGAAAACTGCAAATGTGGCACTTCATACCTGTACCTGCAAAAACACATAAATACCGTACAGAAATTTACAAAAATAAGTGTTTTCATGTCAGGTTCACCAATGTAGCTTAGGGAAAATACCAGGTTAGTAGATTAGAGCTTAAACAAAATAACCCAAAGCAAAGCAATGAAGAACAAAGGAGTACAAAACATGAAAACAAGGAAAGATCTCACCAAATGTCTTCAACCTCCATGATTAACCTCCATTGCACCTTCTCTATTTGTTGCAATATTATGTTTTCCCTCAAATTTGTGATGAGCCACCTATGACTATGTCAATGTCCTAGGCAAATGTTGAAGGATTCTATCAAATGCTACACAATGCAACTATGAAGCAAGCCTGAATTCAAGAAATGCCAAGATGTATGAAGTGTAAGTGTAGGTGTCAAGATATGTGCAAATGAGACCAAAATTGCCATTTTATAGAAAAGTCAATTTTGGATGAATGGCCAAGATTAAAAGTTGACAAATTCCCTAAGATCAATGGTCAAGATTAAATGTGACAACCCACAATTAGGGTTAGGTAAACATTAGGTTGAAATTTGAAATGAATGGTTGAGATTTGATTTTAGAAAAATCAAATCAAGGGACAAGGTTGCATGTGACAAGGCGATAAGAATAACACAGAAAAAGAAAGAGCTGGAAAATCAAATAATAATAAAATTATTTGATTTATGGAGGAAAATTGTCACTTTGAATTAAAAATTAATTTAATTCAAAAGGTGGGGCCATGTGACAGTAAATAATTAATTTGAATTATTTGCTTGGAGAAAGAAAATTAGAAAGTGAACAATTTTAAATAAATAATTTTATTTAAAATTAGGTGAGGCCAAGGTGTACTATAATTAAATAAATTAAAGAATTTATTTAATTATAAGAGGACATAAGATATTAATGACGTATTTAAATATCAGGAAGAAATAGTGGATAAGTAAAATTAAATAAATTTAAGAATTTATTTAATTATGGAAAGACGTAGAAAATTAGTGACGCATTTAAATAAATAAATATAATTTATTTATTTAAATAGTTAGGAGAAATAAAAGACATGAATTAATTAAATAATTGATAATTATTTAATTAATAATCGAATTTGGACTATAGGACATAATTAAATATTTTAATTATGTTAAGAAGAATATGGAGAAAATAAAGTTTGCAGGGCTAGATCAATTTTATGTGTCTACAATTATTAAAACAAATTTCCTACCTAACAACATCTTGGAGAACAAGCTAATATTACTAAGAGATTAATGTGACCCTAAAACAAAGAAATGGAGCGTGCATCATCAAATAATCATGGTAGAATACATTATGGAAACATGTATTAATCTAGAAAAGAATTAAGAACAAAATCATTATAACAAATGAATTGTGGTTGAAATTTTGGTTTAAATAAAATATTTTGCTATAACTTCACATTTGCATTGGGAAACTAGAAGTGTTAGCTAAAGAGAGAAATTTTTAAGATTTAAATTAATTTATAAAACGCAATTATAACATTGAAGGAGATAATAACTAGAGTTTTAATAATATGTGGAACCCTTCCCATTCATTAAGTATTGTTTAATGGCAAGTGAAAGTGAAGGCAATATTAAGCGATAGAAATTGTATTGAGTACAAGAATATCTTCTATACTTGGTGTTGAATGTGTTCAATAGTTATGATGCTTTAATTGTCAATTCAATGGTGTTTTAAGGATGTTCATACCCTTATGAAGCTTTTCTTTCATCGGAGTTATAATCAATAGTCAAGGCATTTAGGTCAAGTTAATCAATGACAAACAAATTGACATTCCTATTAAATTAAAAATTTATCAAATATAGGCCTAATTTTTTCAATAACACTAGTTGTAAATTGCTCACAAATGAACAATGTTGAAGGAAAAATATAGGATGAAAATATTGAACCAACACGAAGAAAGAATAACTCTTCAACTTGTCACTTGGATGTTAGTGTCAAAAAATTAACAAAGTCATGCACACTTTTAAGGTTGATAAATAAATTCAAAATGACACTTAGGTATTGGCTAAAAGGTTGATGGAGTGTCCTTAAGGAAAGAACATGGAATGGCACATTTGACACACTTTTTTATGGGACAAACCATTTCAAATCCACACCATATTACTTAAGTCACAATTCTCACATTTGAGGCACACAAATAGATGGTTTAAACCAATTCCAAGATGCCCCTAAGGAGTGGTAAATGAACCATAAACCAATTCCCAAACACTCAAGTTGAAATGATGCTGACCAAGCACACTTTATCAATGACTTAACCGATATAAAACCACGCGAAAGTTATGCAAATGTAATATGAAATTGCATCTACATTCAAATAAAGAAAAATATGTTTTGAGTTAGAAGCCACCTATAAGACAAAAGTGCACTTTTCCAATGGTTGAACCAACTTCAAACTAACCCAATTATGTGTACCCATTACCAAGAATTATTTTAAGGTGGTATAGCCATTACAAGCCAATGTGAACTTGTTTTAGTTGGTCATCATTCAAAAGAGGATAAAAATATCTTAAAGAAAAAATCATCCAATGATAATCACCACCTTCCATAGTCAACATATTTGGAGGAAATAGCTAGTGTTAAATCATGTAAAGCCTTTATAATGAGATGTGCATTCATTACAATCACTAAACAAACTTTGCTTTATCTATTAAGAGGAAAGTGCAATCCTATATAATTATTTTTGTGGGAGGCACCATAGTCAAGCATAACTCAAAATTGTTTGAAGTCACCATCATAGCTTAAAGACATTAGCATCAAGCATTCCAATTTTCATCATATATAGTTGTCACATACAAAAAGGGATTATATTTTGATGTTAAGGTAGCAAAATCATACAAGGGGCATATGCAAATTCCAACACATCTACATTAACAAAGGCATCGCCAACAAGAAGATATATTTCCTAGTCATAAAACTATGTGAAGGTGTTATAAAGCCTAAAAACATCCTCTCAAATAGTTTTTATCATGTCCATTGCATTTTTCTTGGTCAATTTGACATATTTGATACGAATATAGATGAAATAATCACAAAAGGTAGCAATATAATTATTAGATTATGGGAGTGCAAACCTATTCAAGTTGCTTCCTTCCCTAACACAATTCAATCCAATGAATTGGTGATAGCATGTCCACACCACTATGATCCTTGAACCTTAAGGGTCTTTTATTTAGAAAGCATAGTATTTGTATTTTGGATGTTAAAACTCTCAAATAAGTATCGAATTGCAGCCATATGAGGAGACACAAATGATTGATCTAGAGGAGTGTGGGCATATGTGGAATATCAATGTGTGAGTAAAAAAGAGCTTGCATGAAAATGACCCAACAAGATAAAGAGGCCCAATTAATTGCCTAATATTTTATACAAGACTTATTTCAAAAAATAACTAGAGTTCATGATTCTCATGCTTAACGGGGCATTAGGCCAAATAAAAGCAAGAATGTTTAAGGATTGGATTTTTTACATAGTAAACTCGATATGTGAAGGGAAGAGGGATATCAATTGCAAGCACTTAATCAATAATTCTATATATTCATAGTCAACAAATTTTTGACACCAAAACTTTTGATATGATGTATTATCTTATCTATGTTCAAGCATATGCAAATGCTTTCATAGGTTTGGAAAAATTCCAATCACAAAACCAATTCTTTTTACAGTATCATCAACTTGAATATAGAGAAGGGCTCACTCATGAACTTGAATATAGAGAAGGGCTCACTCATTTCAAAAGAGTCGATGATGTCTTCACTATGCATATTATAAGGGATCTAGACAAATGAAAGCCACATTTACATCTTAGAGCATGTAAAATTGATTATTATGGAGTGGACTAATTGGTTTATATGATTCCTAACCTTCACACATGTTCAAGTGTGTGGATTTTATTTTTTTACCTACAATATTCTAAGGTACTTAAGTGATCAAATCATTCTCACGGGGTATTGCACAAAACTATCAATGTCACATAATAATTATAAGAAAAGACAAACTGGGAGCCAATTTCCCAATCAAAATCAAGCCTTGAAAGCAATTTTTTTTGACTTCAAATACATCATGGTAGAAATACCTGATATAAAGTTTGCATATCTACTAGACTTAAAAGGATTTTTGAGCAAAATTCCTAGACAAGTATGAAAAAAAAAAAAAGCATAGCAAGATGACTTTAGGCCAATAAAGGGAACTCACTTTGAGAACTCTATGTGGAGGCAAGAGAGGATCTCTTATATCCTCACTTCATTTACCCAAGAGATGTTACCAATAAATTGGTTTAAGGGCTTGTATTTATGAGGATTTGATGAACACAATAGTATTAAATAGATTTAGAGGATTCTTGAAAAGGAAAATAATTAAAATAGAAGTGTTATTTGCATGATCATCAAAATGTCGAGGAAGTAGGCCTAGCTTGATTGGCTAAAGTATCTTGTTGCAGGCAAGAGGTCACGAGGTCTAGTCTCCCCACCGTTTTCGTGGTACCGTAGGGCGTGTCGCGCCAGCACCACCAATCACATGAAAAAAGTTTACCAAGCACACTGCAATTTATGGGGGGACGGATACCTGACCGATTCCTGCAATCTAAAAAAAAATGATCATCAAAATGTCAAAGGTTACCAAAAATAAGTGTCAAAGTAGTCTTAGATTCAGAAGTAGTGGCTTGTGTTGAAGTTCAAAAGAGAAAAATGAAAGCTCTAAGTGAAGTGGTGAAAATTCCAATATTAAATAAGTTGAAATTTGTAGAAAAAAAAGGTAAAATCCATTACACTCATTCATATAGATATCTCTTCAATTCAATAATCACCTTCTTCTATTTCACCTCTAGCACCTATTCAGCCCAAAGGAATCTCTAGAATCTTCAAAGTTTCCTTTTTGTTCTAAAGTTTCCTTTTTGAACATCTCCCACTCAAGCTCTAGGAATACAAATTGGTTTCAAGAAATCTTAAACAAAAAGAAGAAAGGTAGTTGTAGTATCTCTTAATTTAAGACTAATTTATAGCTTAATCCTTGAGGTTAAAATCAATAAAGTCAAAAGACTGAAGAAGGGCACATAATACTTGAAACTAACTAAAGGGCACATAATATACTAAGAGGGGGGTCAATTAGTATATTCAAAAACTCTTTAATTTAACATTAATTACCATTAGTAGCTTCTCCAAACATGAACCTTGAAAACATAAATTGCAAAAAGTGTTGATTTCATTAACCATTACACAGCACAGATGCACACATTCACACAAAGAACACCATATATATGTAGAAACCCAAAATGGGAAAAGCCACATTGAGAAGAGCTACTTGGAGCTATTGTCCAAATCTATCCTCAAAAAATAATGAATCACTTACAATCATGAAGTAGGCACCAACCTACTAGAGACACTAATCCCAAACACAAATATCTGAGCACCAACTCAATAGGTAAGATACCAATCCTACCGGATTACAGAGATATGATTTGTGGACTCTCAAGACTGATAACACAACTTGCACTTGATTTTATTGACCTTCAAACACTCTCCCACATAGCATATGATTTTTTATAATGGCGCACAATGATTAGAATGCAACTCACATTACATCACTCTGATATTCGTATTGAAGCATTAATTACATAGCATTCCTCCTTCACACATTACATTGGATGAACCTAGTCATAAATATATATATATTCCAACATATTAACAATATCTCACATCGGTTAAGAACCTCTTAACACCATCTGCAATTGGCCATATCAGCTAAGGGTAGACCCTAATTTAAATTGGTATAAAACATGTAGTCAGCTCAATCCTAAGTCAATTGTGTTATCACCAATGTTAGATGATGTTATGTGCTTCCTTCAGTAACCTTAAATTGGTCCTTTTTTATCTTCATATGCTTTCTCTAGCTGGCACAAGGCTTCCCTTCTCTAGTGCAAGCACTCAGACATTATTCTTAGTCAACCAGCCAGCACAAACAACACTCTGTTACTTATAACTTGTTATATGTTGAAGTTCAACCTCTAAAACTCTGAAATCTGGTACATCATGAGTAACTTTACTTTAGGCCCAAACTGTAAGCCATAGCATTCGATGGTGGTAGAATGCAGAGAAAAACACTATGACAATATAATACAGTGTCTGAGTAGCAAACCACATAATACTACCCCAAACACTTCCAGACTACTTCCAACAACTGTAATAGATACAAGATAATATTTCAAGCATGCTACAAGTAGCCTTCTTCTCACTAATGATCATTAACATTGTGCAACTGATCACAGTACTTACTAATTTCAAATGCTCAGACATGACATGATGGATTTAATTACATTTAATTCTCATTGATCTATTGATATCACTCCTTTGACATCAATGAGCTCCTTGACATCAAATGACAACATGTGCTCAAAAATCCCCCCCTTTGTTATTGATGACAAACAATAAAATGTTGTTAGCACACCAACACTTATCTAGAACCCCCCCTATGTGGTACGACTAAAGTTCCTAAGAATTTGAATGATATGGCATTTTGGATTCCTTTCTCCCCCTTTGTCATCAATGGTAAAGGAAAATAATACTCATATGAAAGATATAGAATTTGGAATTCCTCCAGATTCAATTCATCTTGAGTCTCTTTCTCCCCTTGTGCCATTCCTATTTGAGAATCATTTTGCAAGACCACAAGCATGCTTGTAGTAGGGAGCCAATACTCCCTCTCAATTTGTACTTCCTATTGATTCAAGAGGAGGGAGAAGAAATCACTCTCAACTTCTACTAGAGATACTCAAAAGTCTCTTTGGGAAGAGGTTTTATGAAAATGTCTACAATTTGCTCCTTAGTCTCAATATACTCCAACTTCACTTCTTTGTTTGCAACCTTCTCTCTAAGAAAATGATACTTAATTACAATATGTTTTGTCCTTGAATGCATCACTAGATTCTTGGAAATATTTTTAGCACCGGTATTGTCACAAAGAATAGAAATGGGTTCATCAAACTCTATTTTCATCTCCTTTAGATTCTGCTTCATCCATAATACTTGGATGCAACATGAAACTAATGCAATGTACTCCACTTCTATTGTAGATAAAGATATTGAATCCTACTTCTTGCTTAACCAAGATACAAGACTCTTGCCAAGAAAGAAAGCTCCACCACTTATACTCTTCCAGTTATTTACACTTTTGGCCCAATTTACATATGTGTATGCAGTTAATGTGAAGTTTTCACTCTTAGGATACCACAGACCAAAATCCATTGTAGTTTTTAGATATCTAAATATCCTTTTTACTTCCTTGACATGAGTTTCCTTAGGTGGTGCTTGAAACCTAGCTACCATCCCTACTACTTGCATTATGTTTGGTTTGGATGCAGTTACATACAACAAACTACCAATCATTGACCTATACAAAAAAAAAAATTGGAGCAGATTCATCATCCTTGCTCAATTTGCACCCAATAACCATAGGTGTACTCACTGGTTTTCATTTTTTTATTTTAAAATTTCTCAACATCTCTTTTGTGTACTTGTTCTAAGAAATGAATATATCTTTGTCTGATTGAGAGATTTGTAAACCAAGAAAGAAAGATAACTCACCAAGCATTGGCATTTCAAATTCTTTTTGCATTGCATCTCGAAATACTTTGCACATAGCATCACTGCTACCTCCAAAGATGATGCCATCAACATAAACCACAACAATCAGTAATTGATCCCCTTCTATTTTTATGTATAAGTTGTTGTCTGCACTTCCTCTCTTGAGACCTTGTTGTTGCAGGTATCTATCCAATCTGGAATACCATGCTCTAGGAGCTTGTTTGAATCCATAAAGAGTCTTCTTTAGTCTGCACACAAAATCTAGTTTATTTGAACATTGGAATCCTTTTCGTTGTTTAATGTACACTTCCTCTTCTAACTCTCCATTCATAAATGCAGATTTGACATCCATCTGATATACCTTGAAATTCTTAAATGTTGATAAGGCCAAAAATATTATAATTGCTTCTAACCTTGCTACCAAAGCAAATGTCTCCTCAAAATCAATTCCCTCAACTTGAGCATATCCTTTGCATACAATTTTGGCCTTGTTCTGGATCACTTTTCCATTTTCATTTAACTTGTTTCTATAGACCCATTTTGTACCAATGATATTTTTGTATTTAGGTTTCAGAACTAACTCCCAAGTTTCATTTTTCTTAATATGAGCTAATTCTTCCTCCATGGCATCTAACCAACCTTTTTCTTTACTTTCCTCTGCATAAGAACTTGGATCATTTTTTTATAGTAAGGAAAAGTGTACCTATTCATTTGTTATCTCAATCCTTCTCTAGGTCTAAACTCCACTATCTTTATCTCCTATGATTTGATCTTTAGAATGGGTTTTTTTTTTAAATACCTAGTCGAAGCCTTTGTAACTGTATTATTTCAATCATTCTCTAAGTCTTCATCACTACTATGGATTAAATCTTCATTATCTCCATCTAGAGTCTAGGTAAACTGTATTGTTTCATCAATACTTATATTGACACTTTCCACAATCCTTTTCAACCTTTTGTTATAACATTTATGTGTCTTGCTTGTCATAGAATAACCAAGGAAAATGCCTTCATCAAATGTAGAATCAAACTTAGCCAAATTCTCTTCATCCCTCTTGATATAGCATTTGCTTCCAAATATTCTGAGATTTAAGTCGGTCTTCTTTTCCACAATTCATATGGTGTTTTGGCAGTCTTTGGTCCAATTTGAGCTCTGTTCAAGATGTAAATTGTTGTCTGAACTGCTTCTCTCTAATACACATCTAAAAATTTTGCTTGAATCAACATTGTTCTATCCATCTCCTATATAGTTTGGTTCTTCCTCTCAGCTACTCCATTTTGTTGAGGAATTCTAGGAGTAGAAAATTGTCTCTGGATCCCATGCATCACACATAATTCATCATAAAAACCCTGTGAAAAGTGAACTCTCCACCTCTATCTGATCTCAAGCACTTGATAGTTCTTCCAATTTCATTTTCAACCATTTCCTTAATTGCTTTAAACTTCTCAAAAGCTTTTGATTTCTCTTTCAGAAAAGTAATTCATCATTCTAGAATAATCATCAATAAGCATCATAAAATACCTGTCACCTTGAATGCTCATTGTCCTCATTGATCCTCATAGATCTGAATGAATCAAATTTAATGAATTTGTTGTAGAATACTCTACCTTCTCAATATTTTGAGATAATTTTTCTTTAACTTTCACTTCTTCAGCAATTATTTTCTTTAGTCTTTTAATTTCTTTGCCAGTGCAAAGCAATTCTTCCACAAGATCTACTTTAGCATAATCATCATTTTCGGACTTCATTTTTGTATCACCTTCAGATGTTTCCATAGCCATGAGTAGAACCTTTTCTCATTCATTCCCGGAAGTGTTTTGGTCATCATCATCAGATGATTAGCCTTCCTCATTGATAAATAAACTCTTCTAATTTTTCTAAAACTTTTTCCCTTTTGAAAATGACTTATTCCCATCATTGCTAGAATCTTTGTATGGACACTTAGCCATGAAATGCCTACTTAACCACAATTGAAACATTTGAAAGACAACTTACCTTTATACTTTATGGAACCCCTCTATAACTTTTTGACAAAATTTATTTTCTTCGAATCTTATCCATCTTCTGAATCTGGATCATCTCGCTTCTTAGACACTTTGAATGCTAACTCTTTTCTTATGGATTTGTCATTATCAATTTTCATCTCATAGGAAATCAAAATTCCATGTAGCTCATCCATAGTTAGAGTATTTAAATCTTTAGCTTCTTGAATAGCAAAAACTTTTGCATCAAATTTTGGGGAAGGGATCTAATTACCCTTTTCACAATCATACCTTCTTTCATCTCTTCACCAAGACCTCTGATTGAGTTGACAACCTCATCAACCCATAGCAGGAATGTAGCAATGTTTTCCTCTTCCTTCATTTTTCACTTTCAGATTGACCTCAATAGGTCTGAAGCTTTGCTTGTTTGACCTTGTCATCACCTTCATAGATGTTGTGTAACTTAACCCATACATACTTCGCGGTCTTGCAATGCATAATCTTCATAAACTCAGAGTTAGAAAAACCACATGAAATAGCATTTCTTGCCTTGGCATTATTCTCACAAGCCTTCTTTTCGACCTAATATCTTGGGGGACTATCCGAGATTTCATATCCATCCACAACTAAATGTCAAACCTCAAATCCTAGGGCCATAAAATATGCTTACATCCTTACACTCCAAAAGGCATAATTGGATCCATCAAAGAGTGGTGCCTTATTTGAAGACAATCCTTCTTAAGCCACTGAGTGTGCCATCCTGAATCTACCTCAAGTTGTTAAAAAAATTCAAAGGAACTTTGCTCTAATACCAATTGAAGGGCACACAATATATTGAGAGTGGGGGGTGAATCAGTATATTCAAAAACTTTAATTCAACATTAATTACCATTAGTAACTTCTCCAAACATGAACCTTAAAAACATCAATGCAGCAAGTATTGATTTCTTTATCCATTAAGAAGCATAGATGCACACATTCACACAAAGAACACTAGATATACATGGAAACCCAAAATGGGAAAAACCACAGTGAGAAGAGTTGCTTGGAGCTACTATCCAAATCTAGCCTCACAAAATAATGAATCACTTACAATCATGAAGTAGGCACCAACCTTCTGGAGACATCAATTCCCAACACAAAGATCTGAGCACCAACTCAATAAGTAAGACACCAATCCTACAAGTTACATCGATATGATTTGTGGACTCTCAAGACTAATAACACGGCTTGCACTTGATTTGATCAACCTTTAGACACTCTCCCACACATCATATGATTTTCTAGTAATGACGCACAATGATTGGAATGAAATTCACATTACATCACTCTGATATTCGCATTGAAGCCTTAATTACATAGTATTCATCCTTCACACATTACATTAGATGAATCCTAGTCATAAATATATGCATTCCAACATATTAACAATATATCATGTTAGCCAAGAACCTCTTAACACCATCTGCAATTAGCCATGTCAGCTAAGGGTAGACCCTAATTCAAATTGATATAAAATGTGTAGTCGGCTCGGTCCTAAATCAATTGTGTTACCACCAATGTTAGATGATGTTATACATGCTTCCTTCAGTGACCTTAAACTGGTCCTATTTTATCTTCATACGCTTGCTCCAGCTGGTGCACGCAATCACTCAAACATTATTCTCAGTCAACCAGCCAGCATAGGCAATGTATGTTGAAGCTCAACCTTTGAAATTCTAGAATCTGGTACATCATGAGTAACTTTACTTTAGGTCCAAACCGCAAGCCATAGCATTCAACAGCAGTAGAATATGGAGCAAAACACTATGATAGTATAATACAATGCATGAGTAGAAAACCACATAATACTACCGTAAACACTTCTAGACTGCTTCCAATAACTGTATTAGATACAAGATGATATTTCAAGCATGCTACAAGTAGCCTTATTCTCATTAATGATAACATTAACATGTTGCAATTGATCACAGTACTTCTTGATTTCAAATGCTTAGACATGACATGACATAAACTAATTACATTTAATTCTCACCGATCTGTTGACATCACTCCTTTGAAATCAATGAGCTCCTTTCACATCAAATGACAACATATACTCAACACTACCAACCCTCAAAGAAGTATGCAAGAGTACAAGTTGTCAATTTCCAATTTTTAGAGCCTAAGTCTAAGATCTCTATGTAGGCAAGGAAACATCCATTTGCTACATTTTGCCACTTAAAATTCTAAGGAGATGTTAGAGAAAGATGGTGAGGGGAAAGCAAAATTAAGGAAAAAATCAAGGAATTGAGAGCTTATATCATTCATTGATAAAGCATGTTTTCCACCATGACATGGTGAAGGACCTTAAACCAACAATTGGATGAATCGGTGACACATGGAAAAATCAATCAACAATTTGATCAGAAATTTATATGAAGACACTTCGAAGACTACAAAAGATTTGTTTATGTTGCTTCACAATTCGTGTCACCATTCAACCAACCATCAAGTTCAAGTGATCTTTGACTTCTACCATTACTTTATATCACAACGTTTTGACAAACCTTGAGCTAATAGAGTTTTGGAGAGTGGAGGAATAATGAAATTGAACATAACTAATTTGGAAAGTTATCATATTCCTAGGTGGATAGCAAGTTGTCAAAGAAAACATGGATAAGTTGCAAAAGGCAAAGTAGGATGTTTTATCTTTTTGCAATCCTCACATTCACATTGACTAAAGAAAACTTAGAGGTAGTGAAAGATAATTTTCAGTTGTTGCTTATGATAGTTGGGAGGCTCAAATTTCAACATCAATAATATGGATGAGTTGATGAGTTGATTTCCAATCATTGTTTTTAAGAAGTGGGAACTTCGTTGGATAAAGAGGAATATGCCCAAAAGCCAGCATTTGATGAAATTATAGGGTTTCTTCACAAACATGGAAAAAAGATGGAACACTTTCTCTAGAGTCCTTAGATCATTCAAATTTTTAAACCAAAATAGAATTGATGATTTAGAAGTCACTTTTGGCTATTTTCTATTTTGAGGTCATTATTTATTTTTTAGCAAAATTGAAAGTCTATTTTGGGCTAATTTTATTTCCTTATTAATTTTAGATTTGATTTAAAGTGTTTTATTTCCCTGGTTTAGAAGATAGGGATACACTTTTCTTTAAATCAACTGCTTTTTGGGATTATTCTATTCTTACTTTTTCAATAAAGCAGTCTCTTGAATGTTTATAAATAAGTGATTTTGAGCATGTAATTGTAATCTTCTTTTCTTTTTAGAGGAAATGAACACATTAGAAATTTAACATAAAATTTTCAAGAGTTTTTTTGAAGAGTTCAGAGAACTATGTTGTGTGTTATGTTGCAAAAATTATAAACTATAGTGGATACTACGATTATGCTATTAAAATTATATTTCATGCTTCAAAGTAAATTGTGTTTGTGAGAATCTAATTTAAAGATTAGTGTTAAACTTCATGCAAGCACTTGTTTTAGAAGTATCCCAACCTACTTCTAAATCATTTATTTTTATTGAATCTTGCAAGTCATATGGTTTCTTGTTACAAATAATCCTTCTGTTGATGTTTATTTGTTGGTCTCTACTTTAACCATTAAAAGGTATCTTGTTACAATTCATATTGTTATTTAAAGTTGCATAAGAAAAAAACTTTGAGGAGAGATGAGAGAACTTTTAGGTCTCATGCTCTAACTTTTGAGAATCAAAATAGGTCAAATTTTCTTTTGATTTGTTTGTTGCAAATGTGTTAGTGTAAGATTTTAGGAGCATGTTAGATCAAGTAGCTTTCCCACAAATTTGAAGAAAGGATTTCCTTACACATTGCTTTAATTAGTCTTGAAAGAGACACTAAAACACTAACAAACAAAATAAGAGAATACTTTCAAAGGGTTTTACTAGCAATGCCCACAATCATTAGTCAATTAATTCCCAACTCAAACACAAATTTCTAAACTCTTCTAAGTCCCTTGTTTCTATTGCAAAGGAACAATCTCAACCAATGAAGTTTTCAGTGAGCAAACTTATCTTCCAATAATATAAGAAATCCCTAAACCCTTATCACACCTCCAACAAACTATGCAAACAATGGATTTTCTTAACAAAATCAACCATTTTTTCCCTTGTTGGATGAGCAACCATCAATTTCTCATATTTTTAAGAATTCCTCTCCTTTACATAGCCTAGGAGTCTATTTATTTGTGAAGCTTCAATGTAGTGATATCTTGTCTCCTTTTACTTGGCAAATGTCATGATTACATTGACCAATGAAGAACTAAAGTTGTTTAGTATGGATGATCTTTTAAATTCCATCAAAGAAAATTGGGGCAAGAAGTTGATAGCTTACAAATGCTTGGGAAAGAGACCATCTATTGAGCAATTTTCAGGGTGGATTCCATCATTTGGACTTACCTCATTTATCCATCTTTGCCTCTATTAGAGATGAGTTTCTTCTTTATTAAATTTCAAAATGTGGAGGACCAAGATTTTCTATGTTTTGCTCCAACTTTATCACCATGACTTGTATAAATTGGACAATGGATAGCACAAATGTTGCACTCATGCAACTTGCTTAAGGTCGAGTCACTCCCACTCAAAAGGAAAAACCCAATGTAGTGAGTGTTTGAAGGACAACCCTCTTCACAAAGCAGAGTCCTACAAATGTCAACGACATTTGTGTGTGGGTTGGATGTTGTGCCAACTTGATTGCTCACTTTACAAGGAAGGAATGCTTGATGGTGGATGGTTAAGCATGGAATTATGATTGGAGTGTGTGGGTGTTGCTTGGCAAGCCTCTAAAGAGGTTTTACTATGACAATTCTTGTGTGGCTAGGTGTGTTAGCACGAATTGAGTCTAACTCTTGTTAAGCCTTAACAAGAAAAGCATTAGGATAATAGTTTCCTATCTCAATTAATTCTTGAAGCAAGGCTAGTTCTCTTACTCATTTCCTATTGTTCTCCTTTTGGATTTGTTGCAACATAAGAGCTTGCTCCTAAACTTATTAAGGGTTAAATACTTCTTGGTTTAATTAAGTGGTTTCAAGGTCATTTAAAATGGATCTTACCCAATCCTCTCTAACCCTAGGACACATGAGCCTAATGGTGGGAAAGAAAAGAAAGAGATATGCATGCCTAGCTTTAGACACTTGTTATGTGTCGTGCTTGTTTTGTTTGTGATTTACTTGTCTTATCAACAAGTTGATTGTTTGCTTGTTGATTATTGATTGTCGATTGCCTTGTTTGATCGTTTTGTTGGGTGCCTAAGGCTTGTTAGCAAGGAATTTTGACCACTTGATGTTTTCTTGAGTGAAAATGAACTAAATGCTTTGATCTAAATGCGGGAAATAAGCACCCATTATATGTTTTTGTATTTTCCCCAAATTGAAATGTGAATTAACTAATGTAATTAAACGAATTCTAAATGATTCTTTAATGTAATTTGAGCAAATGCACTGGTTTTTTTATGTCATTGCTTCTATTCATTGATTATTTGGACTTGTGAGGACTTTATCACTTGTTACCTTGTCAGTAGAGGCTTTTCAAAATGATTTAGAGTGATGCTATTGAATTTAAACTAAATTTACAATCTAATATAATGCAATAACATAAATAAATTCTTAGTGACAAAAAGTCACCAAGTTGGTCAAGATTAGAGATAATTGATCTATTTGTAATTCTAATTTAACATTTTTCAAAGCAAATTAACCTAACAATTTAAAAATGAGTAAACTAGAACCTTTCACGGAGATTGGTAGCCATGATGCTTGGTTAGATGTCGTCAAATATAAGTCCTCAAGGGCTCAAATTTTGTATTCTCTTCGCTGCTCTCTAGCCTAGGGTGCTCTGATTAATGAAAGAAGGATAGGAAGACAATAAAGTAAGCTAAGGGAAGTGGTAGAATGATTGTGCAACATGAATGGAAGCTTTAAACCTTGAATCTCATAAAAAGCCTTGTGGCTTGCAAAGAGCATGGACACTACAAAGAAACTTGAAATTTTGGTATGAATACCTTGGCAATTGACTCACTAACCTACTCAAACAACTACAAGAGGGGCAACAAAATCACAACTCTCATAGAGTGCTTGCAATGAAGATCCAAAGACCATTTGAAATTGAAATGGGGATGCATATATAGACTAGAAATATCAATCAAATTCATGATTAGGGGGTAAGGGGAGGGGAAAACACAAAGGCTAGCAAGGGTAGGTGGAGTTAGGACTCATCTAAGCTTGAAACCAAAAGCCAAAATGGTGGAGAAATGAACAAAACTGAGGGTTCTCATGCATAAATCCAAAACAATGGGGTTGCCCCTTTTGTCAATGGGGTCATCCCTTTCACCAATGGGGGTCACTCGAGCAACCCCACAACTTGAAAGGTGAAAAAACAATTTCTAGCAAGCATAAGGATACACATGCAAAGCAAATGATTGGAGAGGCCAAGAAAAATGCTACAAATAGTCTAAAGGGCTGAATAGGTCACTTACAATGTGAAATCAAGGTCTTTGGTTTATTGGCAAGATGGGTACTTTTATGTCCTTGGACTCTCGTTTTTTAACTTGGCAATTACTACTATTACTAAAATTCCTATGCAAGTTCACTTGTTTAATCTTTCACTAGTGATGAAAAATCCTACATTGATTCAAAGTTTGGTAAACAAATGGAGTGATTTCATTATAATTGATATTGAACAAATTCAATTCCAAAACAAATCTATGAGGGTGTGTATCCTATTATTGTTTCCAAGCCTGTTTTTCACTCCATTAGGAGCATGCCCTCTCAAGGAACTTTACCCAATCGATCAATTTCAAGGAGTTGATTTAGATGCTTAAGCAATGAGATTGGACACAAGATAGTAGTGTCCTTCAAATCCTTTGGGCTCTTCTTGCATTTGCAAAAATGGATTCCAAAATCTGACAATTTGAAAGCAAAGTTTGTTTGGAGAAATCACAAGCATTTCTTTGAGCATTCTATATCATCTCCAACTAGCAATAAGGCAGAGTGACTTCAAAGAGAAGAGTTCTTTCAATGTTAGTGGCAATCCTCCAATTGTAGAAGGAAAAATTTTCAAAGATGTGATAGAGAAGACAATCATGGGAGAATTGCAAGAGGTGAAAAGAGTTTGAGAAAAAAGAGCTTGCTTCCATTAAAATTTTGATGAGCTCCTCCAAATCCAAGTGGGGCAAAATCAGAAGCAAAGAGATTGCATTAGGAAGTCAGGGATTCAATTGGGGAGGGCTCTCACTGGACCATAGAGGCACTTCTTTCCTACAAGGTGAAGAGATTGCTATCAAAATGTACTTGATTACTTGCTTTCTTTTCGCGTTGTTCTCATAGGGTGGAGCTCTCTTGATTATGTCAAGAGTTTCTCTAATCCTTTAATTTGATAGTTATCTTCAGGTATTTCAGGTTGGTAGAGTTCGTATTTTTCAGATTGTATTCCATAAAAGAGAGGATCCCAATAGATTCCCTCACTTGTCCATTAAAAAAATGGAAACCTTAATCCACATTGACATTTACCGAGTTTATGACGAATAAAAAATACTTCAAAGATTTGGACCAGCTTGGCATTCCACCTCTTACATGATATCATTTAAAGAGTGAACACAATCCATGTACCCATCATTGATCCATATAATCATGAACAGGGATCTATAACATCGAACTATAACATTGGAAGAAAAGGAATTGAACATGACCTATAATGTTAATCTACGGAAATATCAAAGCATTAGTATAAGGAGATGGTTGTAGTTCACCAACATTATCATACATCAATTACATGCATGACACTATTCTTCTGAGAATATATGTGCATTCGTAGCTAATATAGAATAAACCAAGTTTCTGTTGCCGGAGATTTAGATTCATCTCTTCTGCATTTGGATAGGAAGCAAAATTATCTGCAGCCAGTCAAGCTATTTTGTATTTACTACAACTTGGTTTCATACAAAACATCAGTTGATATGGCTATGTTTTTGAAAGCTCCTCGCTTCTTTTAGCTGCAGCCATTACAGCACTCATCAGAGTAGCACGAAGCCCACCTTTTTCTAGCTCGTAAATTCCAGCTATAGTTGTCCCTGGAGTCACTCTACAGTCAGAATGAATATGATACAAACTGCATATGCATATGATGCAGCATAAATATCTAGTATCTACCTGTGCAAAATAAATTCACGATCCCAAATGAAAAATAAATATTGCTCTTATGTAGGATTCAAAATGTGACAATTTTCCAAGCATCAAAGTTCAATAGAAAAACAATAGAAACCATCCTTTCGTAAAGAGGAGACAGTGAACGACTAGCATGGTCATAGAAACAAATAGATACCAGCTGGTGATGCCACTTCATCCTTGAGTTGGCCAGGATTTTTCTTTGTGTCTCTTACCATCGTAGCAGCTCCCAAAACCTGAAGACATGTCAAGAAAGATAGCATAAATAAAAGGATTTTTTGAGCATGGAAAAGCACATAGATCGGTATTAACTAGATACGCATTATGCAATGAATTCAGTTAATACTAAAAATACCATGCATAATTCAGCAGCTTCTCATGATAGTATCTACTTGCACTCACCGTCTGAGAAGCCAGTGCTAATGCAAGATCCCGTGGAAGCCCAGCTGCCACACCTCCATCGGCCATTGCCTCTATAGCAAGATATATATATGCCGGCCCACTTCCACTGTGAAAACAAATAAGAGCTGAAGTCAGGATATTTTACCAGGAGTTTTGCCCCTCATTCATTCTTCTTAGATTTGAGAAAATGCATGCACTGCAGCAAAAATCAGTAATGACAAAAAATAGATATTTGCTAACAATGATATATCTGCACAGAGTTGATGTGAACAAGCATATGTTTTCAGAACCCTGAACTTGAATGTCATATCTAAATCAACAAATATATTCTTAATACCACTTTTAGAGAATACTAGATTTCACACTACTACACTTATGTCCATGTAAAATAAGTTATAACTGAACATTTTATATGGCGAGGTCTTACAATAACTCTAACTATCCATCTTAGGCACACATCTGTAAATGTAGAACTGAGTAAGATATTTTAATGATTCTTTGTTAACTTTGATATTGTTATACCTCTATAAAACAATGTTAACCACCTAAAGGCTAAAACAATGATATACCTGAGGCCAGTGACAGCATCAAGAAGCTTTTCCTTCGCTGTCCAAATTTTACCAACTGCTTCAAAGAGAGTTTTCACAAGCTTCTCATCCTCGGCTGTGGCCTTGTTGCCCAAGCTCATCACTGAAAAGAAATGAAAAACATAACTAAACTTTAAAGTGAACATAGCATCATTTGCAAATCATATAAACATACAAATATTAGTTCACAATAGCTTGGCCCAAAACTTTATACACCACCAGTAATATAATACAAAAGTGTATCTATCAACAAGTTATCTAGTAATCTTGTATCCTCACCAAAATAGGATCACTGTTGGAAAGTACCATGATTTAATGCTTTGCAATACCATGTTAAGGAAATCATACTAGAGTGTTTGAATTATTTGGTACTTTGTAATGGATGAACATCTGTAAGTTCAATAGCAGATAAAAAGATGCCAATGTTAAGAGATAAGTTAACGTTTCAAACGTGGTGCCCTCTGCCATTAGCTGTCACTCGAATCTCTTTCATCTTGCTGAAAGGGAAGATTATAGAAACCATAGAGCTTCATATCTTCATATTATCTACATATCTATTGTAGACCAAATTAAGCCCGATTAGTTATTATAACATGACACGTCCTACCAAACATGCTCCTTGATTGGCATATGAATAAGCTGTCACCAGTTCATTCATTCTCTTCTATCATATTATATATTCCAATTTTAGCTTTCAATATGTAAACCAAAATATATTCTATATTTACTGTGTACCTAATAGGCATACCACAAGTGTGTATCAAAGCCAGTAACACTATTTTCACCCTTGGAGACACTATCAATGTTTCAATTTAATTTGTGGTTGGTGAATAGTAAAAATATTCTTCAGTCTTGGTGACTGCTGGTACAATTCTGGGGGTAGCATATTACTTCTGTAGTTGTTATGAAAGGTTTTTGATCCCCAAATGCAGGTCAAACCAGAGATCTACAATAGTAATGTATTCTCAAGAAACCATGACTTATCTAAAATTCTATATCATTCTCAAGTTATTATTATTAATGTGATTCAAGAGCATTCAGGTCCATAGGCAGATCAATTTTGTTCTTCACTCTAATTTTGGTGTGCTTTACTTTTCTAATTATTCCTTGTTGGCTTGTCCTTTCAGGCTCGGCAGCATCTGACAGATAGTACGATTATTATTGCTTATGTAATTTAATCGTTTTTTCCATTCTTTTGGTAGTTTACATTATATATCATTTCTCCAGTCCACTTTGTGACTGGTCATTCATCTCCAATTTCCGGCTTCCTTAGTTTTGATGGTTCTTTGGTGTGCTTAGTTCATAGTTGGCATATATTCCAAACTGGGACCCACACCTTTCTTCGAAATGGTTGTCTTTTCACATGAGCATTGTTGTCATGTGTGGGGCCAATATGCTGACTTAGCATTTAGATTTCATATGGAAGTTCAATCCTTAAATAATATCATAATATTTGGACCCACTACTAGACTAGCAGATTTCCTATATGGTAGTTTTAGCACTCCTTTGGACTATATTTGCTGCTAGGGTCCATGTGCCATCTCATCTTCTCTATTTAAACTTCTGTTGGGTGCTCCTTCCTGCTGAGACTTGCCAATATCTTCTTTGGGCATTTAAAAATCTTTGCTGGGCATGAGGATGTAAAGACAAAAGACCAAACTGACTCTGCACTATCTCTGCTGGGGCCTACGAATTTACCTTTTGTAACCTCCATGGCATGTGATCCTGTGAAGACTGAATTGTGGTCTTTATCATAGTCATAACTATCGATAAATTTAGCTAATATTCCTTAACCTACAAATTCAGTGAGGGGCCTGCATGACAGGCAACAAGTGAAGAGCATTTTTTTTTCTGCTACATTGTTATTTATAAGGAGATCATGGAAGTTAAGTGCTGATCGGCAGTAACAGACTTCTCTCTCTATTTCTGGTCAATTCTTTTTAAGGTTGGTCACGTCCTTTGCTATTCTTGATCAAGGAGTTATTTTCTGTGACACGGTCCTATCTCTTGGGACGTCTTATGGCTGGTGATGCCTAATCCCTAGTGAACATTTCATTCTTGTCGAGCATTTTATCTTCGCGGATGGAAAGTGCTCGTCTCCAGCTTTCTGACGATATCTCATTTGCAGAAAACGAACATTGAAGTGAAAAGTTATGAATTTTTTTAAAATGGCTGAATTTACCTTCTAGTGACGACCCTCCTAACAAAATAAAAATTTGACAAAAATCAAATTCGTCTAAAATGGACAAATTTTATATGAAAACAGGGGTTTTTGAGCCATCTAAGCGCAATGGCAAGGTTCGTTTGGGCGGAAAATGCTTCAATAAAACGGTTTTCACCAGATCTGAGCTTCAAACCCCAATTTGCAACTATATCAAAGGTGACCAGATTGAATGAAACAAAAGTTAGATCTGACTTTATTGGACATTCTAAACTCAATAGTAAGCTTAGATTTGCACCAGCATGCTCCAAAATGAACTTGTAATACAAAGCCATAAAGAAAAAATCCCAAACTTGGTATTTCTATCAAGTTTTTTTGATTCTCCAAGTCAGATGCAAGAGAAGATCATACTCAACTTTTCAAGATCTCAACATAAAAAGCTCAAACTCTCAATTAGGAATCTATGAGCTTAGAATTCTCAAAACAAGAGCTCTGATACAATGTTAGAAATCTGAAATAGAATAAATAACCCAAGGAACTTATAAAAGAAATTCAAAGCTACATAAACTGAAAAAACATAAATAATGCAAATTGACGACTCTGAGAGATTGTCATGATGACAGAATTGCATTAAGAGCTTCCAAGATGAAAAATACAAGCTAGATAGTGAGTTAATATAGAACTAAGGAGAGGATGGAGGTGGCAAATCCAACCAATAGAAATTGACCACCACTAACCACCAATATTAAATAAAGTGATGAAAAAGAAAATACTCAAGACACCTCATCACTTTATCTCCTAGTTACTAAATAATAAACTCACTTTATTATCCTAGGCAAGCTTAATAAAAGTGTAGGAAAAACCTATAACTAAGGGAAAAATAAATTAACCCACTAGGAAAATAAAAACCTACACCAACAATTGTAATTTTCACTTTATATCGACATTTAACAAATTAATGAATTATGAATTTATGAGATTTTTTCTTTTTGCAAATTATAAGGTATTTTGTTTATTGGCAATTACGAGTATTACTACTTCTATATATATATATATATATAGATTCAGTATTATTGTTTATATATAATTAATAATACTAACTTTTACCCTACTCAAGGGGAAAAAATTGTCGTACTAGTGTACCCACATCTGTTCCCATACCAAGACAAGCAACATAGGTAAAACATCTTTCATTGAGGATAAATTAAAGCTTCTAACTTTCTTCCATATGTTTGATGCAATCGGTTACTTCCTTAGTAACATGTAACTTGTCTAACAATAGAAACTTTTCTCCCTTTGTGAGATTCATTTCTCTTGATTAGGTCAAATTTTATTGCAAAATGTACAAATTCACAAGTCACTTTTTGAACTCCTTTGTTTGTTTTTGCCAATCGATGGGGGATTCTTATATTTTAAATATTGTCAAATTTCTTGTTCTTAAGTATTCTTAGTTGGCTGTAATTCTTGTTTTGCTTCCACCATGGCTACTCAACTTGGGAGGAAGTAGTCAGATCCCAATGTTGCTTCATTTGGAATGTTACTAACCCTTAGTTACATGGAATTTGTCTAATCATAAGAAAAATTCTCCCAATCGAGACTCATTGCCCTTTACAAGCTCAAGTTCTATTGAAAAATATTCTAACTCACAAGTGGCTTATTTCAAGTGGTTTGTTTGCTTTTCCCAATTACTAAGGGATTCTTATATTTTGAAGATTGTTAAATTTTTTATTCTTTATTTAAGTATTTTTAGTGAGTTCTAATTATTGTTCCACTTCCACAATGGCTACTCATTTTGGAAAGGATGTAGTCAGATCACAATGTTGCTTCACTTAGGAAGTTACATTGAAGATCATATGTATTTTGAGCTGTGATGTTAGAAGTTATTTCCATGTTTCCTCAGTTACATAGTTTGCAATGTCTTAGAGCTTGTGCATTTTCTTTTTAATAGATATCTAATTTGTTTAACTCATAAATAATGCCTAAAGAAAACATTAATAATTTCAGTGCCTTCTCATAGTCCTTTTCTTTTCTTTTGACTTTCTACATTTTCTATGCCATTCAGTTGGTGTTGATTCTATTTGGGGCTGGTGTGCTCCCAATCTTTTTATTGGGAAACAATACACTAGGTTTGCTTCTTGTATGTATTAGTAGCGGAATGAATTGTTGAAATTTTTAGTTTGTTGCTATAAGTTAACCTTCAAAATAACCAAGTTTTGTGTTGTGTAGAATTATTAAGTTTTGCAAGCATATAGGTTGTATGATAATTTGAAGATAGATATAATCTCAGAGACTTGGTAATAAGCCCTTGTCAATAGTGGCCATTTGTTCAAGTTAAGCATTGTTGTGTTCTACACTATTAGTGGTCACAACATGGGTGTGCCAAACTAAGAAGCATACTTTTCAAAAGACACACAACATATTATAACAGGCATGCCAAATCAACACCTTAGAAGGAATTTTTAATCAGACCTTGAAAGCTTGTGAGATACCAACTTCAATCCTCCCGATGACTATTACAAGAGACATGCCGACCAGATTATACATAGATGATAACACGACACCTGATAATCTTTTTGGTGTCGTCTGCTATTGTCTCATCATATACTACACAATAATGATTAAACAAATAAAAAGGAGAGTATCCATATGTGAGTATATCAAAGATTGGGATGAATAAAAAGTTACAAAAATGTCTTGACAACATGACATGTTTTACTACTGTAAAATTTAGTAACAAGGTATGCCATATAGTACTTTCAAGTGTGCAATTTTTGCAGCAACAAAAAGGATGATTTAGAGTAAGTTCAACTTTCCATGTTGATTTAATCTCAAGAATACATTGATTTGCTGTTGGCAAGAAAGGTTCCTATAAATTTATAAAAAATTTAGCCTTTTATTAATGTTCTTTATTACTGATTTTAATAAGCAATATTTGAATTATGATGGCAAGCTCCACAGTGTCAAAATAAATTATCAGCTTAGTTTTCTCTTGCCAGTGGAGACTAGAGCAAGTTTTGGAGATAATTACATTATTTATAAAATAAGTAAAACCAATTAGTGTAATAGAGCTTCAATGTAAAATTCGAGGTGGCACACATCAATCAAGGAGAATGTATTAATGCATCAAGGGTGAATATGTCAATTATCACCTGCTGCTGTTTCACCCACAAGGCAAGGCGTATTTGGCATCACCCTGACCACTCTTGCATTTCCTGCCCAGTCCTGCATACACTAGAATTGCTTAGTATCGACAACCAGTCAACAAGTCTGGAAAATAATTGAATGGAATATATAGAACATCAACCCAGGAAATAAAATGCATACATATAACTTCTAGTGGAACTCTTACAACAGCATCAGCTAAGCAGTTGAGTTTTATAAGAAATGCTCCAAACTAATTTTGTTCTTCTAAGAGAGTCAATACATGGGAAAAGAATAAAAAGAATTCCACTAAATAGTACATGTTTTCAATTTGATTGATCTTGAAGGAATCACATTCTTATAGTTTTTGCATTTTAAATGCCATGGTTCCTCGGGGTTTGGAGACTTAAATTTAACTGCTAGTCTATTCAAGGGCCTTTTTCAACTTGAATGAACTTGTAGGGATCATACTCTTATAACTTTTGAAGTTTTGTCACATCAATTTCATAGTTCCTTTGAATTTGGGGGTCTAAATTAACTGCTACTTTTGTTTTATCTAGTTACTCTAAGTGCTTTACTGTGGCAAATGCTGGTATTCCCTTCTGTTGCTATCACAACAGTGTAATTTCAAGTTACATTGAACTAAATTAGTCACTAGCAGGCGTTATATATTTCCCTACAAGACATACTATATGTCATTGAAGCAAAAAACATGAGAAAATCATCACTCACGTGATACAGAGATCTGAGTTAGCTTGGATCACCAATTTTTTAAGAAAGCTGGCACAAATTTTGAGCCATGATTTAAACACAAATCAATAGCCATACACATAAAAGTAAAAACATATAAAATCTGATTTTTTTTTCATTTTGAACCTCATTTTTACATAAAATATTCAAACTTTCAACAGCAGCTTTAGAGATAAAGTATTCAATGAAGCAAAATCACATTGAATCAAATCTGGTCGATTAGGGCATTCAGCAGCTTTGAAATTTGCATCCAACTAATCCAAGTAAGTCTGTCTAGAGGAATTTTTTTAAATAAATTATTTTAAACCCTATTTATGAGCATTTTTTATTTAAAACCTAACCATCAGGTTTTTTATTTTTAATGTTAAACCCTAAGCCCTAGGGATTTATAACTTGAACCCTAGTTCCTAAACATTAGCTTTTTAATATCAAACCCTAATGATTAAGCCCTAAGGTTTTGTTTTAAATTTTTCTTATTATTTAAATTTTAAATTAAAGTTTAATTAGTGTTTGGGGTTTAGGGTTTACATTTTCATTTAACGTTAGTTAATTTCTATCCACATTTATGATTCAACATTACAGTTTAAAATTCCCCAACATTAACATAAAACATTACGATTTAAAATTCCCTAACATTAACATAAATCAAATACCCTAAACCTGAAATACCAACCCTAAATTAAAATTATTGGCATTTTACTTTTTAGAGATAGTTTTGGGATTTTTTATTTCAAATTTATAATGTTTGTGACACTTAATCCTAAACTACTTTTATTGGTTTATGTTAGCCATCTTTAATTTTTAATTTTTTAATATGCCCTAATGTGGTTCCCAATTTTTTTAGGATTTCAAGCTAGGCCTAGGATATCAAGATTACTATTTTGGTAGTCAATTTGGAAAATTTGGTCACTGTAGGTAGTGAGATCAACTTAACTCACCAAGTAAAATCTAACTTGTTTCGTATCTAGAGACAAACTCGCCCTTCAACATTTTTGCTTTGATATAGAATTTTGACACAAAGAAAATATCATTTTTGTTTCATATAAAAAGTATACATAAATAGGAGTTGCTTTACAGCAGTCTATAAGCCATCATCTATCCTTAGGGACCCTACTCAATGTTTCAGCTAGTGTTTCTTGAGTTTCCACGATGGGAAACATGGAGACATGAAGAGGAGGCTTCAAGGACAGCAAAAAGATTTCCTCAATTTGGGGACATTGAATGCGCTTGTGTATGTTATGTGTATTGTTTGCATTTTATATTGTCCCTTTCAAAACAACACTAAATGGAATAGCATGTAAGAATAAACCTTTCTTCAAATTAGAAGGGGAAGTTCTATTGTAACAAAACTAAACCCTAGAACTTGCAGAAATGACCTTTAGCTTTCTACAATATGCAAAAGTTAAATCTTGGGGTTTTGAGCACATGTTGCAAACAAACTAAAGAAATTGCTTGTTCTCAAGTATAGGTATAAGGCTAATAGCACTGCTACACACAGATGAGAGATTTTATATATTTTTAACTGATGCAAATGACCTAATCTATGTCAGCTAACTTTTCTCTTTTTAGCTAAAATCAAAGTCTAGTAAGAATGAGTACGAGAAAAGAATTGAATTGGAGTAAAAAATGATAGACAAGATCCAGCCAATTGAATAATGAAAATTCCATACAAAGCCACTACACCCACATTGATGAAAATTGCAATAGCAAGCCTGCAACAATCACTAATTTCTATTCAATAAACCAAAGTAACACATAAGACAACACAAGAAGCTTGAACAATAGTCTCAGCAACGAGTAGGCATAAACTTACCATTATTGAAAAATATGATTGCCAATAGCATGCATCTATAGAATTTTTAAATATTTTTGCATTCAATTTATTCAAGATAAATATAGAGTATAGTAAAGTCCATACACTAAAAACAGTTTGTTTTCATCCAAACAAGCCCTAAAGACAAATTGTTTGAAATAGATCACCTAAAACAACAAAGCTTCAAATAGACTTTAACTAAATGCATTATGTCCTAAGATGAGCATTCTAGAAGATCATATAAGAATATTTATTGTTCTTTATTGTTCAATAATAGCAACAATTAAAAATAGCCCATCTACAGTGCCAATGGTTCTTTGAAGTGACTCTAATGAATCTTCTTCATCCTAATCATGATGGATCCTCACAAGAAACTTGAAACCCTTATAAAAATTGAAAAACAACCAAACAATCTTGGTGACTTGAATCTGATGTACTTCAGTGTTGTACCCCAAAATTAAAATTTTTGTTACACTTATACATTTTGAAGAAATGAGTAAAAGTCTTGTTAAATTTGTCAAAAGGTCAAAATTTGGGTGTGCATGTCTTGTATGAGGGGTTAAAATGTAAAATTTCCAAAATCTAACGATTTGGGTCTGCTCAGAGCGACCTAATCTACAAAACCCAGATCTCAGTTTCCATCCCTACTTTTTAGGAAAACTGCTATTTTTAGAAATTTCCAAAAAATAGTAACTTTTTCTGGGTTTTTCTGGGTTTCTTTTGAAATAGATACTGGCAAAACTTTCTAAAAATAAAAAGTCGGTCCGTTAGGATTCAAACTGATTTTGATTGGCTCAAAATACTTTCGTATTAGGCTGGTGTAGTCAGAATTTCAAAAAAATCAGTTTTGCCCTATGTCTATCCTGCTTCTTCATAAGCATATCAGGAGCTTTGAGGTCATCAATGGAGGTCAATCAGTTGCCAGGCGTCAGATTCAACACTCAAGCATTGAGCAGAAGGTGAGTTGGTGAGCAAGCACGAAGAACGAGGAGAGAAGGTGAAATCTGCCTAAAATTGACTAACACTGCTTGTCATGGGCGCCCCAAAGGTAGATAGGCGCCCATCTTTTTAGGGCATCTACCAATGAAATTAGGGTTTGAGCTCCCAGTCAAAGTTGTTCAGAATCCTTCCAACTCCGCAGCGAGTCCGGCAATGCAGTCATCGGATCATCCAGTCTCCCGGGATTCTAGATCAAACAGGGGGGTTTCAAACAGAATGTAGAATGAAAATCTTGAAAATGTTTGAAAAATATTCTAAGTCTGGGAACTTTGGGCGCCCTAGGTGCCCAGGGGCTCCTAGCTTTTTGGAAGGGAAAATCCAGCTATTAGGGTTTGCAGGTGAGCTCAATCTCTTCTGAATCCAATCAGCTTCGCAAACGGGTGTCTTCGTCTGAGCATCAGACTAGTCAGTCATCGGCAAATCCAGGTCAAAGATGACGGTATAAGATGAAGATTCAAAGTTTTAAGATGAAATCAGATGAAAATACTCTAAGTCTGGAGCAAATGGGCACCCCTGAAGGAGAAGGGCGCCCAAGCTTTTGATGCCTCTAATGGATTTTTCTGTAGTCAGCATTCCCAGAGAACCCCCTTTAAAATCTTGTCAACTCTGTAACAAGCCCAGCCGTCAACCAATCCAAGCTTCGGATCATCAAATCAGGTCGAATCATCTGTAGAAGAGAAAGTGATGAAGAAAATGAAAAATATTCTAAGTCTGCTTAAGTTGGGCGCCCCTGAAGAGAAGGGCGCCCAAGGTTTTGGAGCCCAAAATGATAGAATTTGCAGTTGCAGTGCCCAAGATCACTTCATCGGATTCAGCCAAGCTATCCAGTGAATCTGTCAGATGGTCAATCGGATCAGCGTAGCTCCCGGGACAAAGATTTCACCAGAAAATCAAAGGGAAAAGGAGAAAAATGGCTCTGGACAAAATGGGCGCCCCTAGAGGAAATAGGCTCCCATGAATTTGAAGGTCAAAACGAAATTTTTCGCCAGAGACACCTCCAGAACGATCTTCTCAGATTAAGCCAAGCTTCATGATGAATCATCCAGCTTGCTCATCAGATCAATCTGGAGTCCAGAGATCGAGGTCAAAGTAGGGGATCAAAATTGTGAAAAGTTGAAAACTCCTAAAAAATGACTAACTCTGGAGCAAGTTGGTGCCCCTAGCCAAGAAGGGCGCCCAATTTACAATGCCTTAGTGAAAATTTTCAAAAGTTTCAAAAATGGCAAGAGGAAGAGAATGTCCAAGTTCATCGAACCAGCTGATTTTAGGGTTTTGAAGATAAAAGCAAAAGAAAGCAAACCTATTTCAAACCCTAAGTCTATTTAACACCTCTCTTTCATGTAATTTTCATTATTTTTGCAGGTGGCATTCAAAGGAAAAGAGTGGAGCAGCAGATTTGAAGTTATATTTCATGATTCAAGAACTCAAGTTTGCTGATTCTTCATCAAATTTTTCAGACCAGTAGCATAAGGCCTTGCTTTTTTGTGCTTTTTCATCCAAAAGATCAAATTTTTGAAGAAGGCCAAGATTTTCAATTTTCAGCCATCTGGGTTTTATCATCTCATTCTTCTGAAGAAATTTTCAAGAAGTTCATCAAGTTGCAGCAGCTGTTTTTTATTTGCATGTCAGTGAAATCCTCAGTGTATTCAATTTTTGATCATCTAGGTCCTCTCAAATCAGTCTTCTGAAGAAAACCCATATCACAGTTTTTTTCAAGCAAATTTCAAATTTTAGGGTTGGCTGCTTTTTCGATCAGCCCTCAGTGTTTTTCAAATCTGATCAACTGGGTCCATTCCTAATTACATTCTGAACAAAACCCAGGTGCCAGCTTTTTTCATGAAAAATTGAAGAAATTAGGGCTTGTTGCTTTTTCAGTCTAAATTCAAAATTTTCAAAAACGGACGATTTTGGTTGTCTTGCAACGAAATTCTGCGCAAAACCCATATCTCAGGAAAATTTCCAAAAAATTGTCCGTTTGACGAAGAAAAATCAGCATTCTAAAAATAGTAAATTGCTCAAAACTTGTCTAAACATAGGCGAGTTTACAGTCATTCTTCAAGGTTTTCAAAATGGAGTACACTCCCAATGTTTTCAAGACTGAATCAGCTCTCTATCATGATTATATCAAAACAGCTGAGACAAACTTGCATCACATCAAGCCGGTGTTTGATCTACGTGCTTTGGAGAGCGCAGGCAACACTACAATCAGAAACTTGGGACACTCTGGACTCCTCGCAGCAGCGTCTATTCCTATATCAGTTCAGAGTCTCGAGTTCGTAATCCCTTGCATCAAGCATTACAATCCGGCTACAAGGGAGATCCAGTCAGTTGATGGCAGATTGATCTACAGTTTGAAACTTGATATGATCGAGAAATGCTTTTCCATTCCTCCTTGGCCTGAAAGTGTCACTATCTCAAAGGGCGAATGTGAAAGGATGTGGGAAATGCACAAAGACAAGTATAGTAAGAAGATTGCATAGAGGTGGATGAAGGAGAAGCATAAGACTTGGCCTAAGAACATCGGGCGAGGCGAGTTCAAAGATGAGATTGCTATCATAATCACCTTGCTCAACAGGGTAACTGGATCAAAAGATGCTACCAGGTTTCAGCCTTGGATGTTTTACGCTATACCCCATATCATGAAGAAGACTGAGTTCTATGATTGGCCCACCTTGATCAGTGACAGCCTCCATCAGCAGATAACAAAGTATTTCCAAATTCATGTTACCTAGTCTACCTAGTGGCCTATCAAGGTCAATTCAGAGGGTTGAATACCGAGGGATCGTTGAGCGTACAACATATCTACAACTATTACCCTCAGTTGGAATTCATGAAGTCACTGCATCACTACAAGAGGGTGAATGAGGCTTTCCTGATGTATACAGTGCAGGACCTGGACAATGAATTGCACGTCCGTATCTCTTCAGTCGCCAAGGCAGCGATGGCGGAGTGGGAAGATTGGTTCATACAATTTCCTACTTTCACCTATCTCAGAGTCTATGGCTATTCAGGCGCCCCACTCATGCTACCAAGGTACCCATCAGATGAAGTTGTCTTCATGGAGTTCTTAAGGCAAGCACGTGAGGTCCACACAGTCTTGAGGAACAAAAAGAAAGCAGCCCTCGGTTTTCCATTGGGGTTGGGAATTTATACATGCAAAACACAGCAGATGGTAAGGCCATGGGGGATGAGTTAGATAAACTTGGTCTCAAGCCTTACAACGAGAGACGATCTTATGACCCTCATGGCGTCTACGCTGGCCGACTTGAGAGAAACTATGCTCACATATCCGCACTTGAAGATTTTTGGGCCAATTGTACAGATGAGTTCGAGGTGCGGAGGCGTAGTTATAGTAGGCTCACTCTTCACCAGATGAAAGACTGCCTATCAGAGGATACCAAAGGATTGTCAGATGATGATGAGGATGTGTTACTCCCAATGTATGCCCGGAAGAGAATTGAAGATCGGCCCCTTCCTCAAGTCAATTGGGCTAATAAGGAATCCCTCTCAGTCGAAGAAAGGACGAGGCAAGTCCTCGAACATAGCAAGGCCTTCCTAGTTCTCAAAAGGAAGAAGTCCATACTAGCAGCAGAGCCGCCAAGGGTACAGTCATCACTTCCCTCCTCTTCCAGAGCACAATCAAAAGGGAAAGGCGTAAGTCAGTCTTAAGATGGTGTGAAGGGCAGTAGGTCAACCAAAAATGTAAGGAGGCTAGACTTCTCAAGTATAATCATACAGGAGCCATCAACAGTTGAAGCAGAAGCTCCTCCAGAAGAGCCTATACCTCAAAAGGAGACAGAAGAAGCGCCCTTAGCACATGATTCTATACCACTGACAGGGTCTTCACCAATCCATATTGACCTAGATATTGAAGATGATGAAAAAATTGCAATTGTACCTCCTAAGGAAGTTAGTAAAGATGCTACCGTGTCTTGGCTTGAGAGCTCCTTGGGAAGGGTAAGAAGAAGACCTTCATATCAGGTGAATTTTGACGACCTTGATAACATCTATCAGGAACCTCCTAAGAAGAAAGCAAAGAAGCAAGTTCATTATGAAAGGAATCCTGATGGTGAGGTGATCGTGGAGACTGCCTTACCTCTTGAACATAAGAACAGAGATGAAGTGGATATGGAGGACTTCGTGATGGTTAAGGCTAACCTTGGTAAAAACACCAGACATGCAGATGTCAGTCTATTCAGAGTTGTGTCTGAAAGCCTTCAGGAAAGAGTGCTCAAGGATGGGGAAGACAAAGCAGCCCTCAAGGCTGAAATACAACAGCTCAGGCTTTATATTTCTAGCCCTGTCCATGGCTCATCGCAGGCGACCCAGCTGCTGCCCTAGGTTTTAGAGACACCAGCTGATCATCATTAGTTGAGACAGCTGGTTATTTGTGGGAAGGAAACTCAAGAGTGGATCGAGAGTTTCATTGTCAGAGGAAAGGAGATCTTGGCACGGATGTTTCAGTTGAGAGAAAACGCTCATGAGCTACGTCAAGGTATCCAAGGGTTTGAACAATCGGTGGCTGAAGTAAAACCAAGGCATGAGATCATCATTGCAGATTTAGATACAGCCTATGGTTCAGCGGCTTCAAAAGAACACAAGAGGCAGATCCTTGCTTGGAGAGAGTGTCATGCCTTCAAGGTTAAAACCTACGAGAGGATATCCGAGGAGCTTATTGCCTACAGACAAAGGGTGATCGAGGCTCTTCTTTTCATCAGTGAATTTGTCACAGAGATTCCTTCTCGTTATAGTCTCGAAGATGGTTCCTACATCGGGTTAGATGAAGTGCAAATTCAATTTCAGAGTGTTGTTCGCAGCTGTGATAGCAGCAATACAGTTGGTGGCAGAATGAATCACCTTGCCATGATGCCAGCAAGATTTGAAAAAGCGGCCAATGAGGTCGAAGATTTCCTAAGATCAATTGCAGATGGAGAGGGTATCTTAGAAAAGCGTAACTTTGCTATTGAGGGCATAGATGCACCTAACGGGACCAGTTTCTTGCTTTTTAGCGGATGTGATTGAGATTTAAAGTGACTTTCATCTAGAAGCTTTCTTTCCGCTTTCTTTCTATTCTTGGAACAATTCTTATCCATTCTTTGAGAAGAGAAAGAAGATAAATTGTAATAGTTGGCATTTCCCGCTTTTTCTGCTTTCTTAGGTGTTAGTTGTTATCTTCTTTCTAGATTTAGTAATAAAGCTTGCTTGCTGAGCAAGCCCTAGATTGTGAAAGCAAGGAGATTTTAGGGTTCCCTACTCCTCTGCTTGCCTATAAATAAAAGCCTTTGCTCATTAGTTTTCTTTAACCATGCTAGTGATAACAAAACGCTGAGCCTAAGTGCCTTCTATTTGTTATTCAGGTGTTGTTCAATTGTTTTATGATAGCGAATTGTTGAGTCTCTTTTAGCCAACAAGAGTTATTGTAATTGTTGTTCCTATTGTGTAAGAACAAGTTTTGCAAGCCTCTTTAGCTGCAAGCTCTTGTTCCGTGCATGTGTTTAGTAATCTTTTGTTCCAGAAGTTTGAGAAATAAAATCATGAGCCTCCTTTGCCTTGGTATAATGTCTCAGATTTCCGTTATATGTGTTATGCTTTTGTGATCTTAATTTCAGCTTGCATTGAAGTGTGTAGATGTATGTTGAGAAAGAGTTCTCTTAAGCCTTTGTCAGAGAATCAACCTTGTTCATTTCTAATTTCTCTTGCTCTGTGTATTACTTGAGATATTAGAAACGTCTTTAGCTTAAGTTAGTCGTAGTTGGAATTCTTAATCAGAAAATCTCAGCTGCGGCATTTGTGTTTTATAAACCTTGTGCTCTAGCTGATCAAAAAGATAGGCAACTTAGTTTTAGTTTACTTTCTTTCAACACCATCGGCCAAGGAGGAGCTTCCCTCCTAATTTGAAGAAGCGGTTTTACCGCATAGCTGTCCGTTCAAATTCACATTCAGTGCGAATTTAAATGCCAACATTGAGGATGATGCATGCTTCTACGGCTTATGAGGTGCTTTTATGTTTTAACAAAGGCTGGGACATCATTTGGAGAGACACACTTCATTGCATAGGATGGTCCTTGTTGTGTTATTAAGTTGAACTCTAGAAATTCTATGTATGGAGTACACCTGTAGCATTAAGTGACACTTTGCTTTATGACTTAAAACTCTCCCCCATTGTCAAGGCACATGCCAAGGGTAAGAGAACTTTTTGACAGTTTGTAACTAAGCTTGGGTCACTCTTTGATCTGGCACAATCCAATGATCCGGATATACCATTTTCCATGCATTAGACCATTTTGGTCGTTTCTTTTTACATCAAGCTTATTCTGTCTCATTTGATGCATTGGAAAATTTCAAAACTCCTTTCCTTAGCCTTGCAAACCTAAGTTACCGGTTTGGGTTCGGGGACGGGTGCGGGTATGAGAACCTAGTACTGGGTACATGAAAAAAAAATTTAGGGGTTTGAGTGCATTATGTGGGGTACATGTGTGTGTATATATATATACAAAAAAAAGAAAAGAAATGAAATATACAAAATTGTAAAACTAAATCATTTCATAGTATGATACTTGATCATTGATCAATGCCAAATGCCAAAGATAAATATTCATGATCATTGATCATTGATCGAGCAAGATTCATCATACATTTACCCTGGCAAACACATTCCTAGGTCTGAGATATTTATAAACTCATTGTATTACTTGTAACTGCTATTCATTCTATTATCTGGTGTTATAAATCAATGTATTTGTTGCTACAAATAGACTGTGAGAAGTTGTAAAAGATTATAACCTTGTCTCAGATTGAGTACACACTTTCTTCTATCTGCTGTTAATTTTCTGAGGATTAACTTCATACATCAGCTCTAAACAGAACACAGGAAGTTCTTGCAATAAGTCTGAATATGTATTTCTGAATATGCTTGGTAAACTCAGTCCAATATTGAGTAGTATGTTTCAGATTTGGGTTATCAGATTTACTGTTAGTATCTATGGAGTGGATAGTAATGTTGTAATGCTGATTATCTATTGTACTATTATCTACTGCAAATTTTTGAGGTTGTTGTCAACTCTGGTCGTTGTATGTAATGTATCTGCTGCAAATATAAGCTCAGTTTGTATTACTGTGGTCTAACATAGTTTTGGAATACTGTGATCTGCTCTTTGTTGGTTATTCTGAGTATTTACAGGTCTGATATTAATTTTTGAGTAGTTATCTATTGTGTATCAATCATATTTGAAAGTTGGAATGGCTTAGTATTGATTCCCAGATTTTCCTCTGCATTACACATTGAATTATCACAATGAAAATCATCACTATGAAATGATCAATGTTGTTTTAGGGTTAGGAGTAATAAAAAATAAAAATAAAATGTTTTTTAATCA